>CADDXX010000174.1:379121-394004 GCA_902810485.1 Alauda arvensis | reverse complement strand
TAAGGATTGCTTTCTCCAACACAGTCATGTCACTAGGAATGCAGATTTGCATCATTCTTTAAAAAGCAATCTTGTGTATGTGTACCTGTAGAGGATTTCAGATTTCAAACTGTAAGAGTATGTTTAAAGCAGTGTGGTTCTCTMATTGGAAAGGTTGTAAGCTGTACTTAAAAGCTCTGCCCTCTGCAGAAATCCTGTGCTTCACTGGGATATACATGGAACACTTTGCAGGACTGAACAGTAGTTGATTTATCCATCAAGTATTTATATACATAAATAGAAAACTTTTTGCTCAGAAACTTAAAGTCTGTTGCAGAACTGAAACCTGAAACCAGGTTTCCCTAAGCCCAAAGTTTATCTTTGTTGCTTTATCATCTTTCCATTTTACTAATTAAACTTCTTCAAGTCACTTCACCTTTCTGGTTTTAGTACAGAAATTTCAAAAATGGAATACAGTTCCTTGAGATGTAAGACCTACAAGAGAAGYAGCTGCCTCTGAAAAAAGGGAAGTGAGGTTTGCATGGGATAAACCTTTTGTTTGTTTTTTTTTGGATTCTAGGACTTGGTAGGAACATGCCCCAAGTGAATTACCCTGTTATTGTAAGGTAATGCAGCTAATGCTGCAGACCTGATTGGACATGAGTACAATCAATAGAGATAAGCAGAAGCAGCAGCCAGATTTCTTGAATAAATGAATTCTTGCAAGCCASTTGCTCAGCTGCTCCATCAATGACAAAACTCCCATCGATTTCAGTGGGAAGTAGGATCAGGCCCTGATTTCTGACACTGCTGATACCACTAGTCTGTTATATAACAGCTGATATACAATTAATTGCAATTTAAACTATACATATTGTTTAAAGGAAACCTGTTTCTTTGTCCCCAAACTTCCATGGTCCCYGGCCCTACAATTAATCATCTCTGTTATTAATCTTTCCCAAAACAGAGCAAAATGGCAATGCCAGCACTGCAGTCCAGACCTCACAGCCCTCATTAATAAACTTAATATGGGTACTGGAGTATTTCAGGAGTGTAGTGAGTTACAGATTTTCCTTTAGGTGCAATTTTATGTTCCCACTTCTCACAAAAGTAATGTATTTATTCCARGATCTCTGTCTTTGTGAAAGTGAAAGAGAGAAATTTAAACTCCCAATTACTCAGCTGGCTTAGTGTAAAGATCAACTCCCTCACCTTACAGGTCAAGCATCCTTGGAGCTGGAGAAATCCTGACCTGTGCCCTGAAACTGCTCCTTCCACAGAAGCAGGAGGCAAACACAGGCAATAAGGGGCTGGACAGCCACTTATATTTATAGACAGAACTATGTAGAGGAATAAATGAGTGTAAACTTAGAACAAATAAAGTTTCTCTTGCTTTCTATCACTGCCGATAAAAACAAGTCCAGCCTGTGACTGCTGTAAGCAGAGTGGCACATTTGTGTGAAAAGGAGTGTAAAAGAAGAGAGGTTGTTATTCTACCTGCCCAGCTGATGACTGAATAAGAAGAGGTTGATGTAAAGCCACATTTATGGGTTGATGGAAAGCCACGTTATCTTTCCAAGAGAGAAGAAGAAACCCCAGAAAGAAAACTCCAAGTCACACCCAGTTCAGAACTGAGCTCCAGAACAAGTCTGGAAAGCACTCTCCTCCCACTGATAACCTCCCTCTGGCTGATGGAAMAGCAGCTGTAGGAATCCACCCCTGGAAGATCAAAGATAACGCTCTTATGTCCAACAAAAAGCAGTGACCAGAACAAACCTGGGGCTCCCAAGGAACAGGGTGCAAGAGGMAGCAGCAGTGAAAGAGGGAACAGAGCACTGAGGGACCAGAGAGGGACAATCCTTAGTGACCACTCTTGTGTGATCATGTGAATTTTCACTAAAATTCAGTTAATATTATTGCATCAAATGCTGCAGCTGATTAAAAGCAAAGCAAACAAACAAACAACAAAACAAAACAATAAACCAAAACCCACAAAAAACCACCCAAAACAAATCAAAGTCCTGCAAACCAAACAAAAAAAACCCCTCAGGTCACACATTTCAAAATAGCTCTGCATCAGAACAACTGTTTCCAAGTCTTTGGCAAAATCCCCATCAAATTCCTTAGAAGCTGAATTTGGCTAAAGATGAGAATTTCTGAGAATCTTYTGACATTCATCAAAAGATTTTAAGAGATGCCCAACACCAGAAAATAAAATTTTGGTGGTCATTTTAAAGCCATTTGGCATTTCCCTCGTTCTTTTTACTGTTTTTTTTTTTCCTTTTAAAGTTACCAGATATTGCTAAGAAAAAAATCAACTGGAGGCAATGTGAATGCGAATGTGGAGTAAATGGGGTAAAAAAAGAGGCCAATAACATATTTTGTACTATCCCTGGGGCACAAGAAGATGTGTCCAGCAGTGTTTGGATTAAAAATAACATTTTGAAGCCATATGAATCATCCAAACACATCAAAATGCAGTTACTTTAATTCACAGTTCTAATGGTTTTATTTATTTCAATTAAATCATGATGTCTCTAGTCCATTGCCTAGTTAATAATGTGAATTAGAGAACCTCAGTTAACACTGGTGCTTGCAAATTTTCTAAAAGTGTCCAGCACCCATTTGTCAGCAAAGTGGTGTTGCTTTCATGGAGAGATTCACCAATGGTCTGACTTATGTTTATCACATCAGGGGACAGTTTTTGATTATTTTTCTTTCCCCCCTCACCCCCAGAAAAGGACCAAGTCTAAAAGTAATTCTACTGCTTCAGAAAAAAGAATGTCTTAAGGATTAAAGAGAAGGCAGTACTCTTGAAAACCTATTCAGTTTTGTCTRCACAGACCAATATTCAGCTAAAGGCTTTGCTAAATGTTGTTCACTGCCTTTCCTCCAACACACACTGATTTTTTGCAATATACTGGAAAGGTTTATCTCCAGAACAGGTGTTTTCTTTCAGAGAGTTTGTAAACAGCCTTATCTACCCTCTCACCTTGGAAGGGAAACTACAAAAATCCAATGGGATTAGAGCAAAAAGTACAGTTGTGAGAACTCAGGCTACCTGAAAAAAAGTGAAAATCCTGGAGATGCAAGGGCTTTCTACATAGCTACACTTGATTATTTGGGGGTTTTGAGCTTCTGGAACTCCACTCTTGGTTATACTAGAAAAGAGATACTTTGTGGGGTTTGTTTGTTTGTTTGTTTGTTTGTTTTTCCAAATAAAAGACTTCTTTTGAGGAAACAATTTACAGCAGAGATACACCTAAGTCTGTAGAAACTGATTTTAATAAATTTTTCTGCCATAATGGACGAAAGTAGTACTCTTCAGTAGGAACAAGAGGATGCAGGAAGGGCTCTACATAACACAGCCAAGTGTACAGGAAAGAGAAAAGAATTGAGACAAGAAGAGCATGAAAACCTTATGACAATCTTTGCCAGGCTGAATTTGTGCATTTTGCAAATTAAGCTTATTTCTTTAGACATGTTAGTTACAGACTGTTTCCTCTTTTGCAATTATTATACCCTTAACACACAAACAGTTCCTTTGCTTTTACCTTTTTCTTGAGCAGGCAAGAAACTGAAAYGGGCTCAGAGGCTCCTGGTGGAAGCCACAAATCTTCTGTTTGTTCATCTCTCCTGATATTCCTCATCTTTGAGCCTGTGAAGACATGGAGAAAAAGGAGGAGGGATCAAAGAAAGAGAAGYTGTCATTTATCTCCACCTATTTGACTGYTTGAAACATGAGAGCAACATTTGAAATGGATCTATCACCTAGAGATTACCAGGAATTATGGAGAGTGGGTGTGAGTTTTCTCTCCMTCATCCATCCTGCAGCCTTGGGAGAGCTCCTGCTGTTCCTGCCCCTCGTGTTCCAGTTCATGAAGTCTCCTCCCTGTGCTTTTTTCTCCATAAACTCTCATATCCACACACACTCATTCTGCCCTCTGAACCGAAGCAATGACCCATTCCTTGTGATTAAATTAGCGTAAGTAATAAGATATCATAGAGCTGATTGATTTCCCCAGCAATAGTTATTAACCAGCTCAATTCAGAGGAAAGCAGAGCCATTATTCTAAACATTGATTCCTGGGCAGGACTGCAGGAGAGGAGCGTGCTCAGATGTATGGAATGTGCATGCAAACAAATCTCAATCCAAAGCCAGGAAAAGTGGAATATTTCCAGTCCCAGCCAGAAACACAGAATCAGGTTCCCCTTAGAAAACAAGAGAAATGCTGGGTGATAAAGGAGACTATCTGCAATATGTGTGAAGTTGCCACTGCAATGAATTTGTTTCAAGAAGCAGAGACTGAAATTCATTTCAGCAAGGCAGTAGCCATGGGGGATTTAGGATAACCAAGCTGGGGAGCTTCTCCTATTTCCTCATGGCTCTCTTTGCTGGGAACAAAGCTGGCTCTGCTACACTTCTCCCAGAGCCTTGGTTGGTCCACACACAAAGACTGAGAACATCAAKTCACTATTCACAGACTTGCCCTCTCTTCTGCACCCACTCCTCCAGCATTTTTTGTGACCCAAACCCTCCTGGAGGCCCCTCCTCCTCCTCCAGCTCTATTTCTCAGCTGCTCTCTGCAGGATTTCACAGAGCAGAGCACTGGGGACCAAATTCTCCATTTCACTTTGACGTAGCCATGTTGGCTCTGCAAGTCAAGAAGCCCAAATTGYTCTGTAGTATTCAGTGTCCCAAGATAAAAGAGAACCAAAGCACTCTGGAAGTTCCTGGCAGTGCCCAGAGCATGGGCTTCCCAAGCCAGGATTTTGGTGTGTGCCACATCCCCATACAGTTTTTATTTCTGTGACACAATCTAATATCTTCTGAGCTCATGTGAGCTTTACAGGATCTGCTGTGGCATGCTGTGGCAAAGAATTGTGTAGCTTAAATCTATTTTTGACAGCCTCTGTTTGTTTTGACCTTTTTCAATGGTTTATCTCATTTGAAGCCCTCCTGGGCCTTGTCAGGCAGCTGGAGCTTACTGTGTGGGGGGAAAAGTGAGTATATTAAGTGACACAAAAATTACATGGTGTGGGTAACCTGAGGAAAGCAGACTGGTGTGAACTGCAGAAAAAAAAAAAACCTTGGTAGAAGTCAGAGGAAGTTCGTGGAGCCAGTGAATGAAGCAGTCATACATTCAAGCTATTAGAAACACTAAGTATCAACAAATAGCCCCACAGTAGTTCAATTTACTGCCATCAGYTTCAGTTCTGGTCCAAATAGCTCTSCCCTCTCCTGGAATTCGAAATGAGATGTATTACACTTTAAAGAATCTGTGTGAGTATATGTGTGCCTATGGGACTTTTTCAAGTCACTTATTTGTCTGAATGCCATTGATTTTTCTCCTAATTGTTATTCACTATGCTAATTTCCCTCACAAATCTCACATGCTATTGATCAAAAAGTAATAAACTCTCCAGCAAACAAAACAAGCATTATTGCAATGTTGGGAAAACATCATTTAATATCAATACCATATTTACAATTATCTTTAACCTAAATTTCACCCGCAATGCAAAGCATAATCAAATTCAGAGAGCTACGGGCAAAAGGGTACTATTAAAGRCTCCCACCAGAATATTTTCTAGTAGATTATAAGAGGAAAGGCTGAAACAGGACAATCTCAAACAGTTTAAGATATACAGCTAGTGCTAGAAATAAATGCTGCTGAATAAAGTCTACTCTCCCTAGTCTATCTCTCTTCTTATTTCAGAGACAGTCACCATGAAGATAAAACTRAAGAAAAGGCAGCATCAGTATCTGTGCCAAAATATCAATCCATGGAGAATCAGGCCTCGTTTAAACTGTGGTTTTTTGCATTTCATTTATTTTTTTTGATAAGGACACGCTGGATTCAATCCAGTTTCTAGCACATGTCTGCTGATTTTCCTCCCCTTGAGTGGTAATGGTGGYAGCAACGAAGGTAGGAATTTATGATCATTGCAGTCCTGAATCTTGTTCCAAACATTATGAAATCCCCCAAACTATCAGTTTTACTTTTACCCCCATAATTTCCTGAATTTTGCCTTTAATTTTCTTCGTGTTAGCTTGACAACTATTACTCCTTTTCTTCTCTACCATGTTTCCAATGCAAACTGCAGACGAGTTACTCCAAAGCCAAGGAACTTTACTGGTGTAAAGTAAGGACTAAGGAGAAGATCAGGCCCTGGAGGGGACCAGAGAACCAACCCAATTTTTATGTCAGATATTTATTTATCCAAATAGAACACATTTAGCTCTTCTTTTGTTCCCTCTATCCCCAAAGTATTTCATGGTAGAAAATTGACAGTTCACGTTTCAGCTCACTTTGTCCATTTGAGATGAACTCAGATAGGAACTTCACCCTGCACTGGCTGTGGTGARCTGGATTTGGCTGCTGACTGCAGACAAAAAGGCATCACTGGAAGCAGACACAAAATAAATCTAAAAGGTTGGAGGGTAGGGCAGCTGGAGGAGAGCAAACGCACACCACTGGATGCCAGGAGCACGACACATAGTTGTGGGGAATTCAAAATCTGATTGAAAACCCACAATATATCTTTATTTGGCACCATGGCTCATCTTCCATTGCAGCATGAGCATGGTGTCTCATATTTGGGTCTGCATCTTCAAAACTCACAGAGCTCATGTGTTCCAGCTCAGTCCTGCTCTAAGGGAATCTAAGGTTCCCTGGTATTTTCCTGTAGTTTTCTCTCCCTGCCCTTTCTGGACACTTTAAAATGTCTCCTTTGCTAGTCCAAGCACACTCAGATTSAAGGATATTATTTCCAAGCTGCATATTTCCAAGAGCTACATGTCACAGAACGTGACGAACACAGAAATCTGTAGCGTGGGTGGATTTGTGAAAGAAGAGCTTTTGAGTGTGGCCTGCCATTCAACTCTGCACCTGGCAGAGAGGGAAAACAATCCCAGTGAGCCAACTCAAACAAAACAAAAAGCAGGAATGGAATCAGCAATCTCAGGGCAACTCTTGCCACAGCCCTGCTAAAGTTTCACGGATCCCACGTTGCCTGCAGCCGGAGGAGCAGCCAGGTTTCTGTCACTGACCAAAGCCACCAGCATCTGTGAGACTGGTCACCTCCAGAACGGGGATTATGGAGGTGATGGGCCAGCTCCCTCACTGGTCTCAAGTGGCCTCGTGCCAACCATGACACRCCAGCCAAGGATCCAGCCCACGATTTTTTGCATCTTAATAGGCAGACGTGGAATTATTTTGTCTCTGCAATTATTCCTGACTAATTCCTGCCATTATACCTCAGCACACCCCTGGGGGAAAGCGGATGATTTGTCTGGTGATATCAAGCTAAGTTGCCAATCACAACAGGGGTTATTAATAGAACACTGAAAAAATATATCTAATTAATTTAATGGCACTGGAAAWCCACATTCTGCTCCACACACACCCACTTCAGTAGTATTTTGAAAATAAGTAAATTTTYGAGACAATCTGAAAACAGTGATATTAATAACATTCAGTGAATTGATGGCACACCCTTCCTTGGATGGCTGTGTTCACTCCTCACTCCATTTCAAAACCAGATGKAGCGGAAATAAGCAGCCCAAGAAGGGAGAAGGAAAGATTTTTTGAGATTCAAGGAAAGACTTCCATATGATATTGGTGAAAGGACTTGATTTAGWGAGAAGATCAGGAAGAGTGAGCAGCAGAGAGCACAGCACATGTGTTCTTTTTTTTACCCTGATAAAATAGAAACAAAGAAACAGCAGGTAAAGATGAATGAAAACAAATTCAAAACCAATTAAAAAAGAAAATTCTGTTTCCTGTGCAGCCCACAACCAAGTTATGGAGTTGATTGCTTCATATAAATTATCACTGATTTAAGTATTTATAAAGATCCAACAAGGATTAGTCATTGGCATTGATAATCAAAACAATAAGTTWAAATAAAAACTTAAAAATATGGTTGGACAAATGCCAATTATTAACTGCCTGAGCTAAAAATACCTCACTTGTGCAAAATGCAATTCCCTGGTTATGGGGGATCGTGTAGGGTTTCTTCTGAAGGGTCCTGGGGGCTMCTGATGGAGGCAGGATATTGGATCAGAAGGTTTATGGATCCTATTTGCTAAAGCAACTCATCATTTCTCATTTGGTGATTCAGGGGGCAGTAGGTGAAGMACTGCAGGGGTGCCCATCAGGGAGGCACTGAAAGAGGCATGAGGAGCATTCTGAGCAGAGATTCGACAAGGAGCAGATACCTTATAATAAAATGTTCCTTTTTGGTTACAAAAAATAGTGTTTCACATAATGGAGGAAGCTGAGGAATATKTGTGCTGTGCTGCTGCTCCTCAAATTGTGACAAGTCATCATCTTGGCCAGAATTTGCCAGATACCAGCTCCATTTCTGAGCCTTCCCTAAGTGATAGCAGATTCTCATTATGAGATGTTATTCACTGAAAGGTTTAAACGTGGGCAGAACAGTCTGTGGTAACTTTTGCTTTAAACATTGATATTGTGTGTTCAGTCACTGAGGGTGACCTCAGGGCTGGGTGCTGCTCAGCAAGGTCACCATCACCCAGCCACACCAGAACACTTCCCTCTGTCACTGACATGAGAGAACATCTCCTGATATCCACGGAAGCCAAGGAAAGGGGACACATCCACTTCTTCTGACTATAAAACAATAAATTCTGCTGCATGAGGCCACTGAGAAATCACACTCCTTCCATTKCCCAAATCCTCTTGTCCCCCTTGCCTGGAAGCTGTAACATGTCCACACACACCCCTGGTACAGAGTGTGAGGTTGTTTTTTCTTGCTCGACCAACTTATTCCATTTTTCCACTCAAATTCAGTCCTCCTTGGTCAAAAGTTATCTTCAACATAGTTTAATAGCAAGAAACATTCCACAAAGGCTGCACAGCATTATTTTGTTCTCAACATACTGGGAAATGAAGTGTGTGGGTTTTGGATTCTAGGATCCAGACCATCTGTTAAACCTATCAGAGGTTTGAATTCTAATTTGCTGTTGATTTAAAAATAGTCCCAGCATTACCCTGTCATTTTCTGTAAATTATATATTATTTAGTTTGCCATTTTTAAATATTATAGCATCGTCTTCTCTCTTCTCTTATGGTTTAATTTAGATTCCTTATCATCTGTACTGGTACCATTCTTCCCTCCCAGTAACTGATCCTTGCCTCTGTTCTGTGCCAGGGAATCTACCTCACTACTCACAAGCTGGCTCAGAAAATGATGTCAGTGTTGTAATCTGAACACAACTTTATGACAGCTGCRAGATGCCATCTCTGTGTAAAAAGCAAAAACCAACAAAAATTCATTTATTCCATTTATTTCATCATTTTACCTATAGCTACCACACTAATAACATGTCTTGCAGTAATTTGTGTTACCACTTAAATGACCAGCAATTAAGGTATCACTGTCACTGCATTAAACTGACAAACTTTGGAAAAAATTTCCTAGAGAGTCACAATCTGCATTTTCCAGAATGAAGATGGACCTCATTCTCATATTTTATCTTTACCAACAGACTCAGCACGGATTATCATGGACTCTGCCATGGCCCTGCCTTCTCAGTCCATCCCACAAGGTTAAATATGAGATTTATTTTCTCAGACTATAAGCCATAGGGCTTCAGTGTGCCTCTAATGAGGGTGCAAGAACTTAGTCCTGCCCAATCCCAATGTAATCCTGGCTTTTTCTGCTGAAAGGGCCATCAGCTCCAGCAACAAAAACCTGGTACTGCAGGTTACCTGGATGCTCCTTTAAAAATCAGCTGTACTGCAGATTACCTGGATGCTCCTTTAAAGTTCTTTAGAAATTCCTTTTATTTGTATTAAACACTCCACAGGAGTGGAGCTTGCTGTTTTCAAGCTCTGCTTGCAGCAGGGTCCAGCACAGACTCACCCCACAAACAGGGGCAGAAASTGGAAGTGATTCAGGTTTCAGTAAAAGCTGACTGTGCAGCTGAGGGAGGGATGGGACAGCAGAGCTCTGGGAAGATCAGGACTTTTTACTTTTCCTTGTTGTCCAACCCCAGCCAGGGAAAGACAGACCCCAGGCCCACATCTGACAGTCATTCTGAAAACAGTGGCATRCACAGATATTTTATTGCCTGGCACATTCCTGCCCCCTCACTTCAGACTCCAGCTAGGAAAGAGAGCTTGGCACAAACGGGASTATGTGCATGCTCTGTCTTATTAATTATTTGTAAAACACACACGTCTAAAGCAGTGATTCTCAAACATGGCCAGTGTACAATAAATTTATTTCTCATTACTCAGTTGTATTTTGGTTTAGCTATCAAAACTGCAGCTGTCATGAATTTGTGTGGCTGCAGATGCGGCCACATTAAAAATGAATTGTGTACAGTGGGTTACACACACGAATTCACAGACTGAGCAGGGTGGTGGACAGACAACAGGTGAAAAAAAGAAGGGAAAAAATAAAGGTATAGCAAACTGACAATCCTTGGAAGCTGATTTAACGCTTAAGATGATGAATTATTTTTTAAATAGTTATCAATCCCAAACAGARGCATCTTGGAGTTGTCATCCCTGCMTGTGCAGAAWCCAAACTCAACATCTGTGTAACAGTCAGTGCAGAGACCTGACCTACTGCAAACTCTAATCCTCAGGGCAGTTCTATCCCTGACATCTCAGTGCTCCAGTTAAAGATGTCTAAAAATTCTGGGATAATCACCAATATCAAACTAAAGGCATATCATAAGATGCAAGAGTAGCCCTAAGCCCCTCCACAGCCAAAATAAAACACTTCCTCAAGTGTCAGTACCTCTAAAAGTTTGACAAATTTGTCTCATGAGAGTTTATACKGGTTTATAATTCAGAAAACTTGTCATATCTTAAGAATTATAGATGTTAATCTTTTCAAATCACAAAGATCAAGAGCCACAGTCTGGTCCTCTTTTCTAGGGCAGCCTTAGAAAGGACATGTTTGTTATTGCATGAAGTGTTTTGAGGATTACAACCAAAAACCATCATCTACTGACCCTAGCACTGGGAATGCCAGAAATTCCTGCCACCGAGCCTGTTAGTCACAGAACCTCTGGACTGCAGGCAAAGATTGCTGCATCTCCCAGAAGCTCAAATTACCATATTTTTTCCACATAATTTTAGATCTCCAGTTACAGATTTGAAGACTCTTAAGTCATTCTCCAGCCACTCTGTCTTCCCACGTCATGGGAACACAACACAAGCTGACAGAAGTGCTTGTCCACATTTAATGAAGATGCAGTTGGAGTCAGGACTGAATCTTCTAGGAACAAGGAATTCAGTAGGGCTGGTCCCTACTGTGCTTCTGTGAAGCTCACATGACAAGATACATGTATGCTGATAAAGAAATTACTGCCAAAATTCAGCAATGAAACAGTTGATTCACCCTGCCCATCCTTCCAGGGAATTAAAGGCCAACACCAAACTGGAAGAACCAAAACAAGAACTGCACAGATGATGAGGGCAAGGGAAACAAGAATGGGGCAGCAACTTCTGCAGAGAAACAAAGAGGGCTTTGCCAGCTTTTCTGATGAGTTTTGATTCCCTTCATGGATCAACTCAGCCTTACTGTGGCTTCTCCTCCAACGTGACATGCCAAACTTGAGCTGCACACAGAACAGAAGGCTGGACCTGAGAAAGCCCCAGGGACTGGAGGTTGGCAGGGCAGCTCTGATGAACGCTGTGCCCTGGAGGCTCAGCCCTGTCCCACCGAGCTGGAGGGAGCTCCAGCAGCCAACCCCAGCCTCATTGCCGGGCTGGTRTTTGCCTAAAGTCAGAGGCAGACACGAGAGGGCTGTGGCAACACATGGTGGTGGCCTCCAGCAGACTCTTTAAACCATAAGTGTACATTAAGACTTTGTTTTGGCCAGACTCYCCTTTGGGTGGTTTATTTTTACTACTTTTTAATTACTCTAATTGAAGGGGGAATATTTCCCTACATTTCTGCCATTCGGCCGCTTCACCTCCTCCCACCCACGGCTCCCTTTGAGTCTGTGCCTGCAAACACCACTCTCAGTCATATTTCTGTGTTAGGGTGAAGCCTGCTTGGGCCTCCCCCCTCCCTTCACTCTGTTGGAAAATAGAGAACAGATGAATTTCATTAACTCCCTCAGCCTGTAGGGTGACACACCCCACGACTCGTAAACACAGGGATTAGCGAAGTCCTTCTAATAAACAGAGGAGCAAAAAARGGATCTGTCCACTATTTGTTTAAGGGATTTTGTGTTTACAAAGGAGAGGGGAGCACAGGGGAGCAGACCTGCTWTGTAGCCCTGATAGAAGGAGAATGGCTCAGAATAAGGAGAGAGGCTTTCCTCACACACATTCAGATTTTAAGGCAGTCACCTCCACATAAAGGCTGAAACCATGGCACCTTCACAATCCTTCACAAACTCTTGAAAAGACTTATCTAAGAGCATTCTTTTTTGCTGGAAACTACAGCTAGAACCCAGACCTGCACTGTAGTCTTGATAGGTAATTAACTGGGATGATTTAATTGCTTCTGTGCGTGCACTCAGCTGAGCAGCACAAAGCAGCACTGCCCATTGTGGCAGGTGAAGGAAGCTGAGCTCCTTTGAGCTCTGGTGGGAAGGAGCAGGCTCTGCAGAGTAACTCAGGAAGCATTCAGCACCTGCTTTGCTAACACAGAGCAGGCTTCCAAATCCCCTGCAGATTTTTTTGCTCAACATTTGATACCCATTTTTCACATCCAATTATTAATCTGCATATACTGAATTCTTTGGTTTCTGCAGATCTGCCTGATTATTTGAGCCCTGAAATAAGAAGGCAGAAAATGAGAGAGAAAATGAAAATCTGATTCCCAGATGGATGCTAAAACAGGGAGGGAGGTGGGGGCAACCAGACTACGTCATTATAATTCAGGATATTTATTTCTTTTTCTGCAGCCTWACTAAATAAGAATTTGGATCAGAAGAGGCAGGGTCGTTTGGGATTCAGTAGTGATTTCTTTGAATGACCATAATTATTGCAAGTTCTCAACACTGAAGCCTCACATTTCAAGGTCTTCCCCATCCTGTCATTCAGAACAATTAACCTCATTTTACATTTCAACTCTTAGAGGAAGAGCCACACTTTAACAAATCTAACACTGCTGATAYAAAGAAATGCCTTTTATTTTTAATGCCATCAGGATGTGCTGTTATGGGCATTCCCAAAAATAGTGAAAGTGAAAAAGTGCAAAACATAATCCGAGATGTCAGTCTGTAAAAAGACACTTCCACACATAACCTCAGGTCCTTCTGGCCAGAAGAATAAAGCTCATGCAATTTTTTGTGTACATCTGTCTTTTCACTAATGCCTTTTGAATTTTTACCCACCCCCAATAAACAAGTCTATTCCTCTTTTAAAAATGTTTGCATTTTCTGATGGGGAATCAGACCCTGAAAAGGTCAGAAGCAGTACCAGCAGATTAGTAGGTGCTTCCACTGATTGCAACTGGGTTATGCAAAACACATCTCATTTCCTTTGAGCTCTCAAGCCAAGGTTTGAATGCAGAGAGTGAGCAAATATAGCAGCACAGCTGCTTTAAGCTTCCTCCGACCCTCACTCATGGTGCACAAGTGGTGCTCCTGCACCAAACTGCTGCGATCAAAACCAGCTGATCCCGACTTTATCAGGACGCTACTGTTGAAATTGCACTCGAGATTTTCACATTTTCCCCCGGTGTGTTGTACGGGGCCCTTGTAAATCGGATAAAATGCTGGGGCAGCGATAGCTGAGCGCTGCTAATGCGTCCCTGCACGATTTCTCCTGATGCTCTGCACTGCCTCCTGCGSTCCCTGCGGCTGCCTGCCTCCAAAGGAATCATTTATCCTGTTCATTCCTGTCTCTGGTGCTGGGAGATGGACACCCAAAACACCCTTCACCTGCAGATCACASAGTGCTCATCACTTATAAAGAGCAGATGACAGAAAATAACTTAAATTGCAAAGCAAGGCAATTTAAATAATTCTTTAAGATTTAACACACTCGGCAACTGAAACCAACAATGTGGGCAGAATCCACTTTTAGATGAGTTCAAATTCTTTATCCTGTCAGAGATGCAGAAAAAGGTGGGTGTCAAGGCCTCACTAGCTAGATGACACATAAGGTTGAACCCACACACTGGCTCACCTTGAGTAGTTTCAGGTTGCATACAGCAAGCTTAATTCATTGAAAAGATGACAATTTTTAGTTCTGAGCTTCAGAAAGGGTGTGCTAACAGCTGCCTAGTGAGTGAGTGAAGTGAGTGTCTAAGATCAGTTTCCCATCTCCTAACCCTGCCTGTGGCTCCCCAGCATGGGATGTGAGCCCATCCCTTCTGCAGAACAGGCTCAGGAGAGATTTCCCACTGACCTTGAGGCGAGCTCTGATCTGATATCATGCTCCTTTCACAAAAAGCACCCACCATCTGCAGTGTGTCTAAGAGCAGGAGTTAACAYCCAGTTCAAACCATGCTGCTTGCAMACTCCTTCAGCATCAGCTGCAGAGCACTTCRTTATAGTTAAAACCCTCTTTAGCTCACAGGAGACTGCAGCAATRAGGTCACCTGCCCCAGACCAGCCTGGGGGTTTTCTGATGGCAGCAATGTGARGCATGTTTTCAAGGCTGTGTTGTGYTCAGCAGCCACTAACACATCCCATTCACAGGAGGTGCTGTTTAAAGCATGCAGTGATTGTGTCTCTGATACTCCATAACACTAAATGTGTCTGGTTCACCTGCCTTGGCAGAGACAACAAGCAAAGCTGTTAAATTGCCCTCCTTGAACTTACAAACCTCTCCAAAGCAATATCTCTGCACATGAGCAGCTTTGCTCCAGCTGAAGCAGCTCTGCTTATCCATGTTAAGCCTGCCATGCAGGACACCATTTCCTATGATTTTCTCCCCATAAAAAGTTAAATTATTA
>CADDXX010000174.1:314307-379011 GCA_902810485.1 Alauda arvensis | reverse complement strand
TCAGGTCACTCTGGATCAGTGAGGTTTAACTTTAGTGTGTTGTGATGAAATATTAATACTGAGTCAGTGTGTTTATTTCTTCAGGCGTCTGGAGCCACTGAGTGTTTATGCCTCAAGATTAGCAGGAAGTGTGCCCATGCATAGGAGCCCTGTACTTAGAAAGTCTGAGATTTCAGCATTTGAAGACTGTCCACAGCAAATCAGCTGCATGGGGTTGTGTGTCAGTTCCGCTGTGAGACAGAGAGGCATTCCCACAGGATTTCAATCCCATAATGAACCAACAGACTGTCAGGTTAATAGCAGTGCTAGCAAGGCAYGTCTCAGTCCCTTCATTTCTGCTGCAAAGCATTCAGACTTATCTGGAGCAAGCAAAATTAGGACATAAACTTACTACCAGCAGCCAAGATGGTAAGAGAGCCCCAATTTATTCATCATGACAGCAAACACTTTCTGGTCAGGTATAGCTTGCTTTGTGTTCCAGCATCTAAGACATTACCTGTTCAAAAGAGAGAAAGCCAGTTCTCCGAGTCCTGAGGAAATAAATGAACTCATCCCAAGGTAAATGGACAGAGTTTGGCAGGTTATAAAAGCTTTCCCCAGTGCCTGCTGGAAGACACAGCAGCAGCAGCCTCTCACAGAGGTGGGGCCGGCAGAATTGTTTGCACAGAAGGCCGGGACAGGAGGGCTGAACCAGTGCCAGGAAATCTATAGCCTCCCTCAAAGCCAGCCCGCAGCACTTCACTCCATAAACATGAGGGACAGGAAGCCACTTGCCTTTCCCATTTGAAAGGTTAGAAGGGTCCTAAAGGAAGGGCAAGCGTAGGAGCAAAGGCAAACGTAGAGGAAAAAGGATACTGCAAGGTCCTGCCCCAGTTTCACTGTGGCTGGGGGCAGATCCACTTCCCTTGTTCCTACAACAAGTGGAAACAGGATTTGTGTTTTGGCTGAGAGTCTCTCTCGTGTCATTTACACGGGGCCATCTCAGAATTAGTCTTTTTAGGTGGGTGTTTCTCTAAATGGATGAGTCACAAAACCGAGGTCCTGGCCCCGCAGCGATGCTCGGTCTCGATTTCCTTGCTGCAGTTTTCAGTCTGGCACTSACAATTAGTGCCAGAGCAGCTGGAGCTGCTCGAAAGGAAATGCAAGTGGCTGGACCAATTTGCCTTTGCTGCACAGGAGGAAATCCAGCACAGTGCATTGCTTATTGTGCCAAGCAATTTTCCTGCAAACAGCAGCCCAGGATGTCTGAGAGGAATAGAAAAGGTCAGCGTGGKGAGAGGAGAGTTCCCAGACATGAGACACTCCTCTCATGGGACACAGGGAATCTCTGATGTGCAGGCACTGCCTGGGGATGCTGTGAGGAGCTGCCTCACCCTGACAGCAATAGGGTGTGAGCAAGGGCACAGAGGGAAGGCAGCACTGGTTGTCATGGCAGGGACACACAGGTGAGGTTCCAGAGGAAGGCTCAGAGCAGCAACATCAGCCTGTTTGCTCCCATGCCTGYGCTCATGTTTGACATTCAAGCCTGACACAGAGATGATGTGAACATGGGGTTCCAACTGGCTGAGTTCATGTCCAGTGATCCTTGCTGATGTTATACAGCAGTTTCCTATAACACTCGATGATGATTCAATACTCCACCAACTGCTGTCTAGTCTACAGACACAGTGGTGCAGAGGATTTTTAATTCTAGTCCAATTATCTAAGAAAAAAAATTAATGAGCGTGATTAAAAAATTGATCATCTCYAGTACAAGAAAGCCATAAGTTAATAAATATTCCCTTCTAAAGAATGGTGCCAACTTCCCAGACATTATACACACCTCAGTGTCTATTAARCTAATTTATACCTGCAGTATACAGCTGTGTAAATTTGAGAGCAAACAGAGGTGCTGCTGGGATCCTACACAACTGCAATCATTAAGACAACAGCATGGTGGTCAGAATGGGGACTGGTTCTGCCCTTTCTAGAATTCTTTTACCTACCCAAAAAAGAGGATTGAGGCAAATATTCAGGCCTCTTTCAGATCCCCTCCAAAAATAAAGCTAAGTGTGCAGACAGACATACAAAGAGATTATCTCAGCTCGACATAAACATTGGCAGCAGAAGTGGTGAGAYGCACACACCAAGAGGAAAAAATAAATTAGATAAGTCATAATAGTACTACAATAAAACTATAAAGCAGGAGACTGCTGCAGGCGTTTGACATGCATCTTGGCACTTTTAATGAGGGAAAACAAAAGGCTCAACGTGCATCCTCAAGAGCCTGTGTGTGTGTGTGTGAGGCACAGGCTGAGCAGGCGGGGCTGGCACGCAGGGGGAGGAGGATGAGGGGAGAGGGATGAGGGGAGGAGGATGCACGGGAGGGGGATGAGGGGAGGAGGATGAGGGGAGAGGGATGCAGGGAGGAGGGGGATGAGGGGAGGAGGATGCACGGGAGGGGGATGCAGGGAGGAGGATGCTGCTCGCTGAGGCCCATCAGGTAGCTGTAAATCTGCCCCGCCGGGCGCTCTCCCCGCCTTGCTCCTCACGCTACATTAGGCTCGCTGTACTCCCTCTGGTTTATGGAGGGCTGTGGTGCTAAATGAGCTAGAACAAGAGCTGTGCTATCAGGGGATCTGGTGGCTGTCTCCACCACGCAGCTCCACTAAGTGAGGCTTTCTCCATTCCTCTCTTTCTGTGCCAGGARAAAAAGTCAAACGCCCACCCCCCAAACTGCTGTACGAGTGATTCGTGCACACCCCAAGTTTCTGGGTCTGCACTTGGCATTCCAGGCTCTGGGGAAAGCGTTATTTGTCTCGGCTGTCCCTAAAATGCAGTTTTGTGGTTTCTCTCTGTTAGCCTATATTTTCTAGAGGAGCAGAGTATCTGCAATTTCCTACCAAATCCCTGGCACTTTTGGATGGACAGGTCCCAGGGCAGCATTCTTTGGAAAAGAAGATGTGCAATCATGCCTTAAAGCCATGGCTGGAGCACAACCCTAAGCTGCTGCTTCCCTCTGGCATTCTCACCCCCTCCTAGAACCAGTTCTCATCTTTCTCCTCACTGTTCTTCAGCTGCCTCCTGACCTTTAAGTATTTCAAATTGATTCATTTTTTATTTTCTTTAACTAAAAGTCATAATTCAGCCATTACTGTATTATTTCCATGCCTKAAAAGACCAAGAACAAGTTTCGCACAAGTGCGTGGGCCATGCAGGAATATTGGCGGGCAAAAATCCAAAACCAAATCATTTGCCAGACATTCATAACATTTCAAAACATGTTTTCATGTCACACAGGGGCAAAAATTCAAAATGTTTTAATGGAAATGTAAGAAATGAGATGGGATGTTAGAGTAAACCGGTGCTCTGTACATTTTTAATGCACTGAACGTGGTTTCAATTTCCTTCTGGAAACTCAAAATGCAGCTTCAACCTTTGATTTTCAGAGCACTCCATTGTGGGACTCTAATTTGTCTGATAGCTGCTCAATTCTGACCAATATTATGAAAATACCACTTTAACAACCACACCACTGTCTGCATTAGGAACAGGTATCTGCACTGACAAAACCACACACAGAAAGAAAAACACAATCTGAGCCCAAGTTACAGGATGATCAATTTAGAGCTAACTACCACATCTCAGAGAATCCATTGTATTTTTGTCAAAATCTAACCAATGCTTAGCTGTAGATGAAAAGCAAAGGGAAAGTTAGAAGTTAAGAAAAAATAAAAAACAAAACACTTCCTTTTATGACCATTGGCTCCAGTATCCTGAGTATCAGATGCAGTTCTGGTTGCCTCAGCACAATTGCAAAAAGTACATCAGACAAAGAAATAGGCACAGAGATATCCAGGAAGGGCTGGACAGACTAAACAGAGTCCTAGAAAAGAGGGATGACTAAGGAGGGATTGCAGTWCAGGTCAGCAAAAACAGATCAGTAATAACTACAATGCCATCAATTGGGATTGTAGTATTTATGTATTGGACAGTTATTAGGAAACATTCAGTGGTTCTAATCCATTGGATTACCCAATGAAACAGAAGGTTTTCAGCTGCAAAAGAGAGGATGTTTTCACCCTGTATGTATTCAAACTGTTCCCAATGAATGTTCTCAGTCCAAAAAATATGAACACAATATAAGGAATTGAGAGTTGGACAAGGGTAGGTGTGCCCACTTGGAGAGTAACAAGTATTTCTGGGAGTCTGGGGTACTCTGGAATGTGCAAACACGTCCTTGATGCTGGAAAGGAAGCACCTGGCTCGTCTGTCACATGGATTTGGGCCAAACTTGGGGTTATTGGGGTGAACAAATACACCCCAAGCTGCCTGTCCCCCCTCCCCAGCACAGSCAGGCACCCTCAGCTGCCCTGGGGACACCTCAGCTCCAGCTGCTCACAGCTTGTCACCTCCTGCCCTTCCCTCCTTACCTGAGAATGCCAGGACCTTGCCTTGSCCAGCAGAACTCCTGGGGATGGACTTCAATGGACACACATGGCTTTGTATCCAGAGAGGCAATTGGCTCACCAGCAGCACCTCCATGGCACACCTTTAACACAAAAATGTGTGTCTGTATATCTATATATGTATAGATATATATGTGTATGTATCTGAATTCACAATTTCAAGACTAACAAAACAGTATAAATCTTTATTATATCTACCCTGACTCTGAAATAAGCCCAATTTTGTTGATTCTCGGAGAGAAAAAGGAAATCTATTTAACTGTTATCCTAATACACTATAAAGTGTTTTTTTAAAAACAGTAGTCCAGAGACCCAGGATGGAGAAAACCATTAAGGAGGTTTTGTTCTGGTTTCTTCCCACTCTCACGATTTGTTCATACAGAAGAAACATTCTCTACAAAAACCCAACTTGCAGCATGTTCTGATGGCTATAATCAGGCATATGGAGGGCATTATGATACCACCAGGACAAAAATACAGCAAATGATTTAGAGGCAACGCTTAGCAGAACACAGAGTATCCCACCCTCCTGCTTCCTGCCCGKCTTGGTAAGAAAGTATTTGCTTGATTGCTTTAAGAAGTTCTTGGCCACACCTCATTTAACTTATTTTCCAGATCAATCAGGTCAAGCCCCTGAAAAATCCCCTCAGGTTGCCTTTTTAAACGTTGACTTGCTGCCTTTTAAGCAAACAAAATAGAAGTTTCCTTTTCAGCTGGCATGAGCTGGAGTCCAGATGCAGGGCTCCAACCCAAAAACAGCATTCAGCAAAGGACCCACATACCAAGCAGGATGACTGATTTTTGCCTTCACTTCCCCTCCCCTTTTTTTTTTTTTCCCCTGCCTTGGGAAATATTTGGGATGCACAAGCAGAGAGCCTTTTTTAGCCATCGCCTGCTTCTAGGAAGAAAGGAGTGGGTGAATGGAGACAATRGGGCCAGAAAGTAGAGCTGCTTAATCAAAAGCAGTCACGAACAAAAGAAAGCCAAGGAGCCCAGGAGGATAATTATATTTCACACATCAATTAACATTCTTTTGCTGCCAGTTAAGAAATCCCATTTAATTGCCCTGCCTGAGYGCTGATTGTATGAGATGTCGTGGGGAAGGTGAATTGGCTGCAGTGGAGGGTGCCRTGGTGCAGGGAGCACACAAAGCTGTGCCACAGCAAAGCCTGCCTTTAAGCCTGCCTGTTCTCTCCCATGGATGGCACCAAAGCATCCTCAGCCTGTCCAGGAGCAGACACAGCCATCCCAAACCTCACCCCAGCCACCCCACGGACCTTGGGGTGTCAGTTCTGTATATTCGTATCACGACAGCAGCTCCAACAGAGCTCTGTGAACACAACAGGACTCCCTGATAAAGTCAGAGGCAAAGAAAAAGCAGCATGACTGTAGTTAAGGCAGGGAACTCAGCCTTGGACAGATTGAGCAATTTAATTAAGCAAGATCCAAAGAGAAGAGCTGGAAAGTGGCCTCAGATCTCTGAGTCTCAGTTTCTTATAACAGGTATTTTTCTTTGCCTGAGATTTCTAAATACTACCAAAAAAAAAGGCCAAATAAAAAAAAAAGCATCATCATCATCTTTCTTTCTTGAATGCACTTTCCATGAAAGAAGAGGGGCTTTGGGAAAAGGTCGATGTGCCCAGTGTTTGGCAAATATAAAATACATTTTTCCAATGCACAGAAGTATTTTTCAAAAAGTTTGAAAGCTAAGCAAACCATTTCTACTGGAAAATCTGCCCAAAAAAAGCAAGCCAAAATACTTTTTTGATTACTTATTGGAACACATTTGAGCATTGCACGGGTGGCAAGTCAGAAAGCATCCTCTGCTGGCCCTCTGGCTCCCACCACAGGCATCCTCAGCAGAGAAACCCTGCCCAAACCCTTCCTCCCATCACACAGCAACCACCTCCTTCTGTGGCAAGCTTTTGGAGCCCTTTYTGTTTGGTGTTTTCAATACTTGGAGCTCATTTTTCAGAGTCCATCCTGAAATCCYCTCTGGATTCCCACACAGACCTGCCCAACACCTCAGAGCAGCCTCACTCACAGCTC
The DNA here is from genome assembly GCA_902810485.1 of Alauda arvensis. Taxonomy (NCBI): domain Eukaryota; kingdom Metazoa; phylum Chordata; class Aves; order Passeriformes; family Alaudidae; genus Alauda; species Alauda arvensis. Next base: position 372,514 of record CADDXX010000174.1, on the reverse strand, counting down.
AGCCAGGAGGCCTCATATTTAGCATCTCTTCTCTCCCTTCCCCCAARTTCTGTTGAAAAGGACTTTGACTTTGATCTGCAGGAGCACTTCTGCTGCACAAGTGTTGATTTGACATCCAGCTCCTACTTCATCCATCTTCTCAACCAACAGTGCCCACAAAACTTCTACATTTAGAATCACTCTCAAATATAGAGAGTTATAACACATAAAATTAATTCATTCAAAGCCCACTGACACCAGGATATCTACAGAAATACAGTTTTAATCCAGCTATATAGAATATTAATTTTTAAAAGTCTTAAAAGTTAAAGAAATTAACTTCCCTCCACTTAGTGAGGACAATGAAAGCTGAATTGTTCCTTGTGTCTGTATGGGGTGCYGTATATCTGATAGAGGAAAACCATACTAAAGATACAGCATGTTGTTATTTTTAAGTCATGCAATTTTCTCTGTCACTAAGAAGTAACAGATTTTATWCAATAAAGTAGTTAAAAATATATGCATTGTGACAGCCACACACACAAAAAAGAATAAACAGGAAATCATGAAGATTTTTTCCTGTTCTTTGAAGAGGAGACACTTTTTTTCACCTAAAAAAATACTACATTAATTTAGATTAACTGAAAACACTACTAGTTTTTTTGATTAATTGCATGATCTCTCCACAAAGTATGTGACTCCTTAGGCAGTCTTGCCATATGGACTTAAAAGTCTCCACGGATGGACTGCAGCTCCACCATAGATCTGTTTCAAATCAGCTCTCTCTGCTCAGGGACTGCAGCAGSAGCTATTTATGAAAAGGGAGTTAGGAACTTCTGATTTGAACACACTGATTTCTCTTAAAGTATTTAATTGTCACTAATTTTGACTTGCTTTTGTCAGGTAAGAGCTATTATTATTGTAATTATTAACTTCTTATTAACACAATCTGTGACATTTGTTTGTAACTAAAGAGTGTGCTTTATAAACTCATTTTAAAAAAGAAATTTTTTGAGTTGTAAGCCACATCTTTAGAGAACAGGACAAACGTTATATGAAATTTAATGGACCAGGTCAGCTGGCTCCCCTGGCAGCATTCAGCCATGCCAGGCTCCCCCTGCCCTGCCATGGGCTGGCACAGGGTGCCCAGAGCAGCTGTGGCTGCCCCTGGATCCCTGGCAGTGCCCAAGGCCAGGCTGGACAGGGCTTGGAGCACCCTGGGACAGTGGGAGGTGTCCCTGCCCACAGCACTGGATGGGCTTTAAGGTCCCCCAACCCAAACCTTTCTGGGATTCTGAAATGAACCCCTGGCATTGCTTGAGGAAATTAAAGCAGAAGATGAACTTTCAGAGAGGGTCACCAAAATGTTCCRTTTTACTGGACAAACACACACAGTTTTAAGGTGACTAAACTAAACCCATTAAAACTTAATACCCACTAAACCATTAAAACTTATTTTCATACGTAGCCAACATTTTTGTGGATGCCATTTTACATCTGCAATTTCCTTACTGAGACATGCAACTCCTTGTCTTACCCTGTGTATACACCCAGCCCTTGGAGTCRCAAACCTTGTTCCTGTTATTTCTCAAAGCAGACTGGAGAGGCAAAAATGGAAGTACAATTTTTTACGAGTGCAAAGCCCTGCCATGCAAAGCTCAGGCAAGATTAATGCTGGCAAAGGGTAAAAAAAAATAAAAAGAAAATAAGAAAAGAGGCAGAACATTTCTTTGAACCAGTGATTTGTTAAATCAGCRTTGTAGTAGATTAGAAAGTGAGAATTTCTAAAGCTGAGCCATAGCACTGATGCTTCAGAGTAGTGAAGTCTCCTTCCTCAGACCTGCAGCACAGTTTTCAGGGTCTCTCAGCAAAACACAGACCACTGCCAGCATGTCAGACATGTCCCCTCTATCCTCAGTGACTTTCAGCAGAAGATTTAATCAATCTCTGTCYTCACCTCAAAGGTGCTCAGTACCTTTGAAAAAAATCTGTCACCCTGAATTTTTAAGCCTTCTGATAAACAAAAATCTAAATATTTGAAATGCAGGATGCAACACACAACAAATACCACCCACCAGGAACTGGGGACCACCATAATTCTTCCAGCTTTCAGCTCTACTTCAGCACCTTTCCACCTTCCTTCTCAAATACAAGCACRGAGTGAAACAAACATTTAAAATCAAGAAAAGAAACAAAAAGCCTCCAAACAGGCTTTCCCTTTGAACAGGGACTTCAGCCATACATGGAGCCTTTAAACTAAGGACAAAATTAATAAACCCATGACACATTAGTCATATTTCTCCAAGCATTGTAGCAAGACACTTGGAACAATATAAATGAGGGCTACAGAAGGAATGGGAGAGAAAAGAAAGATGGTTTAATGGCTCAAGAACTTCAATGGGAATTGTAATTTTTGGTGGTYTTTATTTTCAGTTTGCTACAGAYCTCCTGGATTATACCAGACCAATTAATTAATTTGCCCACCTGTTTTTTTAAGCAAGATAATGGCAATAGTTATTCCTTTCCTGTGCCTGCATTTCTGTCCAAAATCTTATTTTTTTCTTACAGCTTGGTCTGCCAACTCTGTGTACACCATAGACAGCACATTTTCAGTCAAAACACTGTTTGCAAAGATTTTTGATCATGCCTTTTTTTAACAAAATTGCTTAGAAATCAGTGTTAATCACAACTCAATGTCCTAATTTATTACTTTTTACTAAAATCTGTTTTATTAACATACTTATTCATACAAAATAAGCTTTCAGACTAAGTCTTAATGAGAAAAAAGCAACCACCTCTAATCTTTTTGTTGTTATTTTTAAACCCAAACTGGCCTTTTATGAGCACAGCTCCTGTATCAGGATATTTCACCCTCTGGTTTGGACAAGCCTGGATTTTCCTCACTCTTGGCTGCTCAGAGGAACAGCCATGGGCTGCTGCAGTCAGCTCAGGACCAGCAAAGGCTGGCATTGCATGCCAGGAGCCTGGACCACAGCCCAGTCATGTTTGAGCTATTAGAGATCTAAGAATGTAAAAGGAGACAGGAGCAAATGAAAAGGAAAATAAATAAATAAAGGAAAGTGTTTAGAGGAGGGCCGGGGAAAGAAAAAATGCGGGCCCTACTGGAGATTAAAACTTTGTTCAGTGTCCAAAATTCAAAAGCAGCTCTTCTGCGGGTTGGCTCCTGCTTCTCTACAAACAAGCTGGCCCTGCTTCTAACCTGCGTTAATTGAAACAGCCACCAGCAGAGCCGGAGCCCGTCCAAGCCCCAGCGCCGCTGTGTGCCCGGTGCTCCAGAGGCGGAGGGTGCCGAGGGTCCCTCACTGACAGCGATGTCCTGGCAGCTGCGGGGGACACCTCGGGCTCTGCCCCGCTGCCGGGGCTGAGCTGTCCCCGAGGCGTGCGGGCTGCCCACGGAATGTCCCCGCAGTGCCCACGGAATGTCCCCGCCGTGCCCACGGAATGGCCTACGGGCGGCTGCCCCGGAGCCCTGCGTGCAGAGAGGCACGGCAGGAGGAGCGCACACACAGAGGGGACGGGATCGGGGATGGGAGCGGGGATGGGATCAGGGATGGGACCGGGGATGGGATCAGGGATTGAATCGGAGATGGGATCAGGGATTGGATCGGGGATGGGATCAGGGATGGGATCAGGGATGGGATCAGGGATGGGTTCGGGGATGGGACCGGGGATTGGATCGGGGATGGAATCGGGGATGGGATCGGGGATGGAACCAGGGATGGGATCAAGGATGGGATCAGGGATTGGATCGGGGATGGGATCAGGGACGGGATCAAGGACGGGATCGGGGATGGGATCGCCCATCACCCCCACACACCCTAGGTTTGTAAACCTCTGAAAAGCCTTTTTCAAACGCACACCCTCGCTCGGAATGAAGGCAGTGCCATTCCGATCAGCCCCCAGCGCTGTTCACGCGTTTTGGTGGATAGAAGAAGATCCCTATCCCAGGGCAACCCGGGGTCAGCGCTGCTCGGGTGAGGCGGCAGTGAGTGCCCGGGGGGTTCGGGTTAGGGACAGCTCCGCTCCCGAGAGCTCCTCTCCCTCTCAAACTGGGGCAAATCTACTTCTCCAGCAGGTAACTGTCAGTAGGTTCAGGCACCTTATAGACTCGTCATCTGGCACTTGTTTGAGTGACAAGGCTCTAGTATAGGCACAGCATCACAAGGCTGATTACTCAGAGAAGCTGGAAGCTGCCGAGTTCTCCCCACGCTGCACAAAGCCAGCAGGAGATCAAGGCTCTTGCTTTAAAATAACCCAACCGGTGAGCAGCCCCTTTCATTCCCTCTCTGCCCCCAGAGGTTATAAAAACACTCCTACCGATGCCTCGGAGATCTCTTACAAAGCACTGGTTCTTTGCAGAACAGAGCTCTGTTTTCTCCATCACTGGTGACTTTCTGCATTCTTTTTCCCCAGGTTTCTCCTGCTCACGAGCACCTGAGAGGTTCAGAGTGCCCCTGGGCACAAGTGTTCTGCTGGGTTTACCCACAATCTGTTCAGTTCTCTGAACTGCTGCTTCTCCCTGTTTTCCCTTTGTTTTGTTCTGGAGYTAGGAAAAGACTCATTTCTTGGGATCAGGAGAGAACTGCTCATTCTAGAGCAGGGGAAGCCACTGCATTTGGGGCTCCAGTTACTACACTGACAAAGTGAGGAAAACAAGACCATTCAAGAGCCAAATCCACCTTGCAGATTACTGCATCACATGTGGGCTTTGTGAACTCCCAGCTATAACCTCCAATTCCGACATTATCAAAGATGCTGTAAAATAATATCTTTTACTGACACAAAGACATTTGAATTGCAACAAAGCCATGAAAATGCCTCAAGGTAAGCCACCCTGCTGGGAGGGAGATAAAGACAGAGCCTCAGTGATCCACCAGGAAGCAGAGTGAGCTGGATGCAAGGGATCAGGGTATGAAGTCARTGTGCATTGTGGCTCCTGGCACACATAACCAGGGCTGTATTTGCATTTATGCAACAGAGAGTGCATATGAGCAGTTCTGCTTAGTCCTAAATTCCACCAAAAAAATAATTAGGGAGAGTAGGGGGAAAAGGAGAGTCAGCACACTGCTCTCTAGAGTGCTTTGCACCCACTGGAGCCACGAGGGGAGATCACATCAGGGCACACGCTCCATCTGTGCGTGTCTGAGACACAGCTCCTACACCAGCCCTCTCTGAGGCAGCTCAGAACAGCCCAGGAATTCCTGGAGCTCCAGCAGGATCAGAGCTACCACCAGGCATTGCAGCCTGCTCCTCACAAACTTTATGTTTGTTATTTTTCTTTTGTAATGATGCTTCCAAAACCTTACTCACAAACTTAACCCTTTGCCAGAGCAAGGGATGTTTTTATTTTAGGTTTAACAAATGATTCAATTCCACTCAGTTCTAGCACAGACACACAAAATCTGAATAAGAAGTTGGGGATAGACAATCTTCTGGATGTTCAGGTATCATTCTCTCTAGATTTCCAGAGTGAATTCTCATTCCATGGAGCCCTGGCTGCCTGCTGCCCCTCTGAAAGTCACTGGTCTGTRGCTTGTGTCCATGCCTGCCATACCTGCAGGAATGTTACACCAGGGCTTCAAAACAATACTAAAATATAGATTAAATAACATATATTAGACAATATTTAGTTAACTCCCTTTCTTCCATCCTGACTTYGGAAATAAAATTATTTATAAGACCACTCACATTTTAAAAATACAATTTATTCCTACTTGTTACCAGCAGCTTCCTCAGAATTTAGAMCACTAAAGAACCTCTAAAGCTTATTGAAATCATCTGGAGCAGAAGCAGATCTCTGTCTTACACCTTTACRTTGTTGCAGGCCATAAAATTCACTTTGTTGAAGCAATTGTGAGTTTGGAGACAGCATCCTGCAAAACTGGATTGACAGTGCAAAATCTGCTTCTGTTATGATAAGTACCTTCACAAAAGAAATATTTTGCCCTTTCAAAAGTAAAGCTTCATAACAAGAACATAATGCAAAAATGTTGCAAAGTTAACAGGAAAGGCAGATCTATGATCATGAAATATCTGCCAGCATCAACTTGGAAGAAATAATCCCCTAAGTAGCACAATCTGCACAATGAGATATCATTAAGGGCATAAATGGGGCATAACTTCAATACAGATGCCATCAATATATTCCTTTCTTATAAGAAATTAGAGAGAATCTCAACCTTTTTTCCAAATGGAAATGTTGCACCGTTCAATCAGAACTTGAGCTGTGCAGAGATTCAGAGTCAGAGCCCGGGTTTGAAATACTTTGTAGTTGTTACAAATATTTATTTTGCCACTTGGGAAGCATTGGATTGTGTGTGTGGTTTTTTCCCTACTACAGCCTGACTTTTCAGAGGTTTATTTACTCTCACAWAATGCAAGAGAAATTGCTGGATGGGCTTTGCCCAAGGTTTTGGACAGACCATAGTGTTTGACAGTCACCAAGAAACACAAATTCCAGCCTAATAGGTATGTTTTTTTCCAGAGACCCTAAAGCACAGATAACAGTGCCACAATGGAAGATGTTTTGCARGCTGAAGTGCAGAGTGGCTGCTCCTGGAGCCTGCACTGCTGCAAGGACCTGCAGACATACACACAGGGAAGAGGCACTGGAGATTGCAGCTGATGTTTTTTTCCTCTCTTTTTAGCTCAAATTATATGCTGTAGTCCCTGGGATGAGTTCCCTGGATAGAGCTGTATCTGAAGGAAACTTTGTCCTCATACTGCAAAAGGAAACCAAAAATAGAGGYCTTGCCAGTCTGGGGCTTTCCTAGGAGCCCACTTGTAATGAATGTAGGAAAGGACATGGTGGCCTACTTTTAAAAGGGTATTTCTGCCAAGTCACAAAATAATAAGAGAAAGAATTTATGGTATAACCAAAAAAATGTATCTTTAGGTTGTGGAAATGATGATGGATGGCATCTCTTGCCCCTGTTGCCTGTGATCTGTTTGAACATATACAAGACCTTAATTACAGCCTTGAAATGAATGATCAGGCTTAAGGAATACTCTTGGCCCRAGTGGAGGAGCAATCCAGGCAAAGGAACAGAGCTGGATTAAGCACAATACTGGAGGATAAACTGAACCTGAGAGTGACTCAAAAGCACCAACATTTGCCCTGTTGTCTTTTATGGTAGGCAATGCAATCCCATTATTTATCCCACATCTCCAGTATTTATTAATTCATCTTCCTTGGCAGMCAAAAACAGGCTTTCCCTGAACATATACTTGCAAATCTGAAAGCACAGTAAAAGAAAACAACAAAAAAAAAAGACCAAGTTCCTCAATATGAAATACTGAAGCCAGCAAAATTATTCCATATGCCTTCTCCTTACAAAGCYTAAAACATCCTCTATCTCCCTCAAAAAGTCAAAGCTTTTACTTCAAGTAAAATGTGCTAAACCAAAAAWGGCCAAACTTTTAGCACTAAATGAGGCCCAGGGTCCATTTCACCAGAGATCCCCAAGTTCAGGCTCACAGATGGAGATACAGAGATGCCACCAGGCTGGAGAATTTTTACCAAAACCCTGGAACTGACTTCAGATCCCARCTTTGCCTGGGGAACCTCAAACATCTTCAGGGTGGTTCCACACCCACACTCCAACACTACAGACAGACTTGAGCAGACACTGGGTTTTGCAGCCCACTATGAAAGGTCAGGAGCAGTGCTGGGTTTTTGCAAGAATAGCTGAAATTTGACAGGAAGCTTCTGTGTTCACTTCAGCTGGGACCCAGAAGACCATGCAGGATGCTGACTGGRGCTTATAAGGTGATGTAAGAAATGGTGCACAAGGGCCCAGACTGAAAGCCCACTGTGAGGAAATAAAACACAACAAAAAGCTGCCTCCACACCATGTGTAACCAAGCCCTTGCATTCGTGGCCATACAAATTTAAATATTGCAGCTATACTGCTAGAAAAGTGAGCTGGTTTGGTGACCAGTGATGAGATGGAGATCAGCAGAATCTAAACTTGGCTGGGTTTCACTGTGCACCAAGTGATCACTGGATCTCTCACTCCAGATTTACTGACACAGGTAAATCTCCTCAGCAATTCCCTCCTCTGCAGGCTTTTGCTGCCCTCTGAAACATCAAGCTTTGCCCAGTGCAGACATCAACATGCAAAAACTGGGGTGGCAGGTCCAAAGGCAAAACCTGTAGGTGCCAGCACAGACTGTACACACCAAATCAATATTTTCTTTCTTTTTTTTCTTTCTCCCCATTTTGCTAATAAAGCAAGCTCTTTAAAATAGGAGGTGRGAGAAAACCTTACCCCAGAGGAGACCTATGAACACCTCCTGCAACCACCAACATCATGTGGGTTAAAGAATCCCACCTCTGGTGGAGGAAGACTGTGCTTCCCTTCTGCATGAGTAAATATGGKTTTGGGCAGCACCTTGAGGCTGACCCACAGGCTTTTTCTGAAAAACCTGATCTGAAGCTAGAATCCAAGTGCTGATGGATTTATCACTTCCCTTGGTAAACTGCTCCCATAGTTAATTATCCTTACTATTTAAGTTACGTCTCATTTCCAGTTTCAAAAAAAAAAAAATTGCTGGAGACCTCATAATATTTTTCTACAGCATCTAAATTCATGTTTTTGTGTGTGCAAACCCACACACATACTTGTTTAAAATAATCCCTCTTTAATTCCTAAAGAAGTGCTCTTTTTCCACACGCAATATTGTATTATCACTGGATCTGAGGACTGGGATTTTAATTCAGAACTGCTGCTGCACTGATATGCAGTTGTATGGCAAAAGATTCCAGCTCCCTACCCAAAGTCAGGCTTCCTAAGGCAAACTGACAGCAAGCAGTTGGATTTCCCTTAGAAAAATAGGAGTTGCAAAAGGTCCRTATTTTCTCCTACATTTTTAGGCACAGAATTGAATGCATGTGTGTATTTCATCAGTYACTGCTGCATGGTTTGCATTATAACTATTAAAAGGCTGGCCACTGCTTATAATTATCCAGTGTAGGCTTATAGACAAGTTTACATCCATGTTATGAGACATCTTAAAAAAAGACTCTTCAGCCAACTCACGGTCAACTTGAATTTTTCTCTTTTTCCCAAACGTTCTAGAGTTTTCACAGCTTTGCTTTTGTGATCCTGTCAAGCTACTATTATTAATATTCTGAAAACTTCTGAAAAGGCTGGAAGACATGAAGCTGCACCGAGGAGGCTACATGAAAAGAGAGCTTGCTTTGTCTCCACTCCTGCAGCATTTCTGCTGTCCAGCTGCAGCCTCTCTCACAGACGATGAATCATATGCCTAGAAAGAAACTACATATCTGAGCAAACCACACTGGGTTGCTGTCTCTGTTTGGTTACATATTAGGTAAACCCAACCAATCAAAGCTYATCAGCTGACACAGAAGCCAGTGGAATTAAAACACAGACACACAAAAATTCTTGTAAATTATTAGTAGGGTCACACAAGGCCTTCAATATTGAGAAAAGCAAAACAATCTATTAATAACTGAAACACTGATAAAGTTTCTGCAGAGCCTAAGAGAGAGGAGACAAGCAAGAGGTGGAGTTTCCAAGTTCTTGMGGGCAGTGAGTTTTTAATGTGATATGAAAATGCTTGCGTGCCTCCATGTCCCAGGACAACCAGGATCCAGGGCTGAGAGACAGTTCAGCTGGGGGTAAATGCATTAAAGGATTATGGACAAAGGGGGACAATAAAGGTAGGGAAAACATYGTAAATTATTCTGGTCCTATGCAAAGTGAGACGTGTTTTCATGCAACATCGGAAGCAGATGAGCTGGCAGCYGTGGCCTGGCTGGTCCAGCCTCTGTTGTTTCTGCTGCTGTTTGCAGCAGACCTCTGGGATTTGCCCTAGCAGGAGATCAGGAACACTGCCTGGGGATCCAGAGCTGCTCAGGATGCTGGCCTGAAAGAACAAGCAGGGTGCAGGGGGCAAACAGCACAAGGTTTGTCCTGCAAAGCCTCCAGCAGCAGGAGGAACACCACACTCAGCAACCCAGAGATGCCCTGTGCTGCACTGCCAGGGCCCAGCACGATGCATCCCATGGGATGCCAGCCTGCCAGAGCCCACAGCATGGATGGAATGGGCTCATCCTGCTGGCAGCTGAACAGCATCTTCGGGAAAACCAYGGCCTTAATGTGCAAGCAGTGTGCAGAGTAACCTGATCCAGTCACAGCTTGTGTCACCTCAGGTCAGAAATTACAGAGAAAGAAGAAACTCTGTTTGTTTCTTTGGTTTAAATATGTGGCCAGTGCAAGGATCTGTTGTCAACTGGAAAACATTGGTTGAGAAGTACTGAAAAAAAGAAACAGCCCCAAGAGAAGGGTCCTCTGTGCCACAGTGYGAAATCCACAGGTCCCCAATCCCCTTTAAGGCTCTGTCTCARCAGGTTTGAACTAGATTCTCCACAGATCCCAGAAAAAACTGCTTTGTGTTACATCCAAATCCCAGCATTAGGCTGTAGAGCTGCAAGGCAGGAGCTGGTTTGCACTGAGAGGAAAGCAGTCCCCCTGAACACCAAGTTATCTGAYAGCTGTCCTTTCAAGGATATATCATCTTGCAGCTGCAGCAGCATCTGGCCTGGCCACTGGCTGGAGTGAGACACTGGGCTGGCTGAAGCAGTGGCCAGGGCTGGTGACACTGATCCCCATGGCTCTGGGGACAGCCCAGCACAGACACTGCTGGGACAGAGGCATTTCCCCATTCAAGTGGGAGCCACATGTTGGGACTGAAAAACAACTTCAAACAACCACGCAGCATCCACTGTGCCTTTGGAACAACAGCCTGGCTATCAAGTACAGGCAGCAGTGGCTATCAGCCCTGCTGCTTCTGCCCATCCTGAATCACATCTAGTAATTGTTTGAGAGACATCAAAGCCCTGTCCGCAGCTCATAAAATACTTCAGCAAATTTTGGAACCAGGTTTTCTTGATGTAGTGGATGATTCAAGACTGTTGTGTTTGGCCTCAGGGCCTGAATCCAGTTCAATGTCCAGGTACACACCTTGACTCAGGAGGTCATTCCTGTGTGCCAGTTCTGGGACAAGCTAAACATGTCTTTGAATGACCAAAATCTGCTTTCAGCACACCCAARTGCACACGGATCCCCTCCATTTATGTGCCTGATGCAGCAAATTTTTTCTCACATCAGCCTTTGAGGTGCTGCTACAAAAGAAGTGTTGGGTGGGTATCATGGTCAGGGATTTTCATAGGGCAGCACTGGCACTAAATGTGATTTAAAGATGGTGTGAATCTCTTGAGAGAAAATGGGAATGCAACCTGTAGGGCCTTAGGAGCACACAGAAGTTCAAACCAGCTCTTGAGACCACCCAGCACAACCAAGAGCAGCCACTGATCCTCAAGCTATGCATGGATAATCCATCTCTCCAYCATTGCCATTGGAACTTGAAAAGAAGCCCCAAAGTGAAGTGCTGAGTGTTTCTCACATGGACATCTCAATTTCATGACAGGTGTCAGTCATCCTGAGACACCAAAGTGTCACATCCCTCAAACAGCTGAACAGGGATTGTGAGATACAAGAGGGTGTCCTTCCCTCCCTGGCACACCTGCCAAATGAGATCATTTAAATAAGAGTTCTGCCTGAACWTAAAGCTGGTGAGTGCCACAAAGCAGCACCAGCCCTGCCCAAGAGCCTCAGGAACATTGAATCAATGCTTTAACGGCTACTGGCATTAAAAAACAAACACAGCACTTAAATACAACAGCTGGATCCGTGCTGCTGGGTCTGATGCACAGTTTCCATCTACCCCTGTGTAAAATGCAATGCAATGCATGGCAGCTTTAAATGCAGTGAAGGTGGAGGAGATGTCAAAATGTGGTGCCTTTTCTCCCCCATTTGGAAACACAACGTGATGAAAAGGTGTCCAGTTACGCTGAAAATTCAGCCTGCAGTTTGAATTAAATTATTTTTCCAATAACTGAATCAAAGATAGGGCTTCCTGTTTTCCAATTGCAAAGAAAGTTTGCCAATGAAATGAGTTATTTTTAAATTTTAAATCAAGTGTCATAGAAAAACACCACATTTTTCAAGTTCTGCTGTTCATCATGCATACCAAGCACCCATGATTTACACTTTTGCCCTACAACATGGATAAAGATAAGAGAGGATCATCTGCCCTGGCCAGCTTGGCCACTTCCTTGGGTCCAGAGGAAGCAGAGACTGTTCCAGCTCACCCTCATGAACATTTCAGCCTCCCCAGGCACAGGTGTTTAAYTGTTTTTCTGTGGGTTTTGATTTGGATTGGGGAGGTGGGGGAGGAATTGAAATAACAAGAATAAATCTGGTGACATTTTAGAATGGGATATRAACCCAAATGGAAATAATTATAAGTCAACGATGGACTGATCTCTGTCCTTRCTTTCATGAAGCACAAATTATGGCCAGGATCTTAGTTCTTAGGCCCAAACTTCAAGTGCTATAAACTCTCACAGATCCATGCTGACTTACCCTGGCAGAAGACTTGGCCATTGTACACATGCCTGTGACTAATACATTTGAATGGAACTTTGGAGTCCAAGCAAGTTGAGGGAAAAAACAAGATATTACAGTAAAGGCACCCAGTCCACAGGCCAGCTGAACAATCCTTGAACGAAATCCAGAAGAAAAGAGTTTGGACTTAGTCCATTCTCAGCTCCCATGGGACTGGAGAACAAGRCACAAACGCCAGACTGCAGTTCAACTTTGCTTTTATCTCTCCCACCTTGTTCCCATTCTCAGAACGGCACCAACAAGATGATGAATGTTATTCTGCAGTGACCCCTGCTCCGTRGAAACAGCACGGCAATCCCTCCCACTCCTTTCATTCCCAGCCCCTTTTCTTCTCAAGAATCACTTTGAAGGTTCATAACATTCAGCCCTGAAGGCAAGAGGGTTTTTCCAATGTAAATTTCTTTTGGTCACTGCAATATGAACAGAAATCTTGGGTATCTCTGTTCCATGACAGGGTTTTCATATTTCCTTTGCCTGCCCAGCTATTTATCATTTTCCAATAATCCCATGCCCTGGAGACAATAACACTCAGCAAATGGCCTTAGCTCCCCTCCCCCTGTCCCACACACAATAATGTTTCCATGCCTCAAAGTCTGTCCGTCAACGCTGATCGGAAAGAAAGATGTTTATCTCTGCATATGGCAAGCCACAAAAGTTAGGGATGGAAAAAGATCTATTAGATCATCGAGTCCAGAGTGCTGCTAGTGAAGGACAGAGCCCCCAGAGAACACAGAGCTGTTTTTGAACAGATGCAATAAATCGTCCTCCACGATGTGGTGGCCAACTGAGATATTTCACATCCTTGACTTTGAGGTAGGAGATGCTGCAATGTGGAAGTTTTTCYCCTTTCCCAATAGAGTCGTGACAAAAAATTTGCTGTTGGTCTCTGCTAACATGCTCTAGTTTCCAAAAGACAGACCAACCACAACCAGAATTCTTCCGTCACTGCCTGATCCTAATTTATTAAAGATACTTGCTGAAGTCATCAGTTGGACTGTTCTCAAATGACCCCAAGCTAGGATCACATATGGAAATACAGAAAAGCAATGTGTTGCAACAATCCAACAATATCCTTCCAATTAAATCTTAAACTTTGGTAGGTTCAGTTGAACACCACCTTTTTGCCCTCCTAGCAGTCTCCTGTTTGCTTTAGGGTTCACAGTCACAGTCAGTGCTCTGGAAACATCCAGGGTGCACCAGAACCAAACCAAAAATGAGTCTCTATTGCAAGGGACAAGGAGGACACAGCCAGAAAATGAAAAATAAGGAAGGGCAAGCATCTCTCTGAGTAATTCAGGTGTCTAAGAAAGCCACTGAAACACACCCTGAGAGTCACTCAGCCCCTGAACAYCCATGTCCAGGCTGGTTGTACCTAATGGATCATGGCTGATAAGGACCTTCAGGAAAAGGGTAATATCAGCACAAAAAATAGCTCCAAGGTCAGAAGTGTGGCTCTGTGTTTGGATACAGCTCCAAATAGGTATTAAATTACAGAGTACATAGRCTAGGCATTCATTATTATCAGCTTCATTAGCATATTTCAGAAATTAGGAAGTTCAGTTCAATGTTAAATCTAGAGCTATAAACAGTTTTATAAAAGTGGGACAGCTCATGGAAATGAATCCCACCTTCCAGGCTTATGTGACCCTGCATATCACTTTATCCCAACAAGAGACACAAGCAGGGATGAGGYGTGGACATGCAGCTACTGACACCCTGAAAATCCCAAATCCTTGGTATTCCAGTGGTCACTGGGTTTAGCTGCACTGGAATGAGTTCGCATGTTTTGGAAATGCTTTAATTGTTTTAATTGACASATTTTTCAGAAATAATCAAGAGAGAGGTAGGAGTGGTCAGAGTAACCTAGAGGAGTTGCATATATCAATACATGCCCATGCAACATTGAAAGTGGGTACGTAATTCCTTCTGCTCCATACAGAAATCCTAGCCAGAAAATAATTTTTAAAAAGGCCTAAACTGAAAGTGGACTCTGAAAGAATTTAGGAATATCTATCTTTTAAACACAGCCATCCAAATCCAGATTATTTAGGAAACAGGATCTGTTKCTGGTGACTATTCCATTTTCAAGACATCTTGTTTTGTGCTGTGCCCAGGTTTTCCAGCATCCAGTGAATAAATGCAACATCAGAGCATCACAGCCTCACTGTCTTCCACACCCAGAGCASACCAATGCAGCCCAATATTTTTATAATACAGGCAACAGCAGTATGTACATTAAAAATAAAAAAAACCATATTGCTCCACTGGGGAAATAGAAAATAAAAATGTATGTGGCAGACATAAGTCATGTCAGCTACCAGAAGGTGCTCAGATTTGAAAGCAATCAGAGTAGCAACCAGCTAGGTGGGGAGTTAGTCAGAGCTAGGTGATGTCTCACAAAAACTTCTTCAGAACATTCATTTTCCATTTTGTGYACAAACCTTGATTCAAGATTTGACTTTACGTGACACATTGGATCCCAAAAATCTGGCCCAAAATTGCTCTCACATCTCCCCCTACCTCCACCCAAACACTTTTTAAAGTAATATTGACACAACTGCAAGGAGTAGCCTTTCTAAATTAAAACATCTCTTTATAGCCTGGGCATACAGTGCAGCACTTACAAGGCTCTGTGAGGGACATCAAATCCATCTGGAAAGGCTGTGGTTATTTGTCTGTGGTATTAGTGCAGTAACACTGTGCCTCTCTGCAGCTTGTGTAACGAGCACCAGCAAATGAAGTGCTCAAATTGCATCTCATCTCGCTGGGKGAGATTGGCAAACAGAGGAAATCCTTCAGACTGTGCCCTAACTTGTGTCTCCAGGACAGAGCCTGGGCAAATCACATGATTTGTTGTTTATCAGAATGAGGACATCAAACACTGGCTTTGCAGTTTGCCCTTGAAAACCCAGAATAAAGTTCAGCTGGTCCATCTGTGCTGCCATTAAAACCCCTTGGGAKCTGCACACTAGGAACAGGTTTTCTGCAAAGCCAAAGGACTAAGACTACATGAAATACTCCAAATTRACCTTTAAATATTCAGTATCAGATCCACACATCCCTCAAAAGACAAGATTGTTCCAGGCTTTCTAGGTTTGAAAAAGAGCAATGARATGCCCATGCCTCATTCCCACTTGGCACTGCCTGATTCCAGCCAGGAGCAG
The DNA here is from genome assembly GCA_902810485.1 of Alauda arvensis. Taxonomy (NCBI): domain Eukaryota; kingdom Metazoa; phylum Chordata; class Aves; order Passeriformes; family Alaudidae; genus Alauda; species Alauda arvensis. Next base: position 356,853 of record CADDXX010000174.1, on the reverse strand, counting down.
AAACATAGGGTTACCACAGGTAACTTCTGGCACTCATAAGAGGCCTATGGAAATTCTCATTAACCTTTCCTGGGGAAAAAAAAAAGGCAAAAGGAGACAATTCATACAAACAAAGAGCTTGTAGGGGGAAAGGAAAGGAAAAGAACACCCCCATTTAGAATACTGCAGATATTGCATTTTTCCTCTGAATTCAYATATTTTTTTCTTACATTTCATTTTTATCATGTGACTGTTTCTAAAGATCTTCATTTTCAAATTGATAAAATGAAATTTAAAAAGATAATAACAGTAACCTGACAAAAATTAAATCCAGCAGCAAGGCATGATTTCTGTGTATTGAAAAGCAAAAAGGTAAAAGAAAGGTGCATCCACCTTCTTGGAACTGAAGTTTCAAAAGGAAAAAAAAAAAAGCTATCTTTTTTTTTTTTAAATTAGGTAACAATTTCAGTTTCAAAAGTAGCTTATCTACCCTTGTAAGAAATGCAAAAGTATCTTGAAGTCACAGGATGATGAAAAACAAACAAACAAATCAACCAAAAAAACAGACCCAGATCTATTTCTTGTCTCTYTGCCTGGCCCAAAAAGCATAAATAAATACCTTCTGAGATTTTCAGTCTAGTTTTACAGTCCCAAAAGACTTGAACCATTAAAATATTATGTAAGTTTTTATTCAGACCAACTACTTTGAAGTCCATCTGTTTATATCGGAGAACAAAACACACACACTGTGTGATACTGAAATCAGATCCAAGTCCTCTTGGTTGGCCCCTTTTCTGCAATTTGCTGSGAGTGCATTAGTCAAAGCCACTCTGTCCCAAATGTGTGGGGAATACCTCTTCCAGGGTACCCCCTCCAGACCTCAAACACAACAAAAGCCTTGAGAAATTCATCTCTGCCCCCAACAGCAAAGAACAATCAGCAGTGCCCAATCCCACATTTCTCCTCCATTCCTCTTTTACCCTGGTACACCAGTCTGCTTTCCACCAGCAGCCAAGCCCACATCCAGGAGAGGTGATTGTTCTGTGAAGCACTGCCTGGGCTCTGAGTTGTTCTGTTTTACATCCAAGGCAGCTGATGGGGTGAGGGTGCAGATGCCCATCCCACACTGCACTCCTTGGTGTGGGCTTTTGGCTTGATTTCTCTAATTAGCTTAACCATGCCACAATAGAGGCTCACAGCCYCCTCTTYCTCTAACAGCAYYGGGTGTGAGCTGCAAATTCTGCTTYTTTTCCAGTAATTTTTCCCTCCTCCCAAGTATAACTCTGCATGTCCATATCCTCACACACGCGTGCCTCCAGTCACACACACGCACACGTTTGCCTTCGGAGGATATTTCAAACCTACCCAACCTAAATAAGGAGAACTTTTAAATGTATTTTCTTTTCCCCTTGATGTGGTGAGATTCACAGGCTGTGGAAAAAGAGGCCGGGACAAGACACGGTTGCATCTGGAGCGGGGGAGGCATTCTTTTTTGTGGTCGTCTGATGAATTATCAAAGCCGACTTGTAAGGAGTTTGGGGCCCAGAACTTTAAACAGATAGAGATTTTCCTCTCTCCTTCCCTTTCTGTCTCCAACTGTCCTGGGGATTTGACTGAGTCATGTTACACTCGCTGTGACTTCAGATCAGTCGTATCTGGCTTTAATAACGGCTTTATTTTTATTGCTGTTATTTTTGGCTGCCCGGGCACTCTGCAGAGCCTCGCTGCACTCGCGGCCGGGAGCGAGGACAAGAGCGAGCCAGAGATGGAGATGGCAGCTTGGAGCCCTTGGGACTCACTCTGAGCTCCCATGGAAGCCCAGACAGCAATGCCTGGCACTCCCACCCCTTTAAACAAGATAACTCAGGGCCCCCCAGCTGAAACRTCTCCCCAGAGGGACTGAACAGACGTCAACACGCTGGGGAGAGGAGGGTGGAGGTGAAGAGCTCCTGGGACGTGTGAAATGCATGKCCAAATGGGGCAGCTCTGGTTCAAAGCAAAACAAACCCAGCTTAGGTCAACCTCAAAGGCTGCAGCTGACGGGAAATCCCTCTGGGGAGGTCCAGGTGTTGGACAGGAAAAAAAAATCCCCGAATTTCCCCCACCCTTCTTTTTCCCGTTTTTTGGTAACCATTTTTGGAGCCTGAAGTTACAGGAAGGAGCATGCCTCAGTGGAGACATGGGAAAAGGGAAGGAAGGAAGGATTTTCACAGGTCAAGTCTCTCCCGTTACATTTTTTTTATATTTTTTAATTTATTTCCAATAAAAGAGACAGTACATCTCCAACTTTTTATAGGAGTGCAAATAYGAAGCCAAAGAGCTTCCTGCCCGAGACAGAGGAGGGGGGAGAAAGAAATGGAGTGGCTTATTAGTGGCTACATTTCATCTTTCAAAGGAACATCTTGGAGGCCATCCCAGAAGGATCCTGCTGTGTTTCAATAAAGTGACTATGGGGATCCAAAGCCCAGGCAAGGCACCTAAAGAACTGAGCTAAGGAGGCAACCAGGACCATTAGGGATTTATTTTATTCATGCACAGAAGATACAGGGAGACAGGGGAAGGCTGCAGAAACACATCTTGAAGGCACAACATGCTGGGATTTAGGGACTGAGGCTCCTCACCCATTTCATCAGTAGAATATATAAAATGTATAAATGAGTTCTAAACTTCCTTGTTCAAATCAGTTCCACTACTAAAACCTTAGATCTTAGTGCTAGGGATCTCTGAGAASAGGCCTTAGAAGAAACAAAAGTGGCTTTTATCTACAAACACAACTTCATTTCAGTCACTTACCAAAAATATTCCACTAGCATTCATACTATTTTTTCTTCTTTGTGTCAGCCATGCAAAGCAGAAAGGCTGCAAGTCCTACAGAATATCCCCAGAAGCCAAACTAACACATATTTATAGAAGAGAGAAGGGGAAGTTCAAGACAGGAAGGAAAATATAAATTTCAAATATCTTCTTGCAGAGCAGAAAGGATAACAGGCAACTCATGCAGCCATTGCTRGATCACATAGAATGAAAAGTCATGCAGCAGACAAAGAATCTTCACTAAAATCAGCCTAAACATGAAAACTGATGTGAGTGGCAACAGGTCAGTTGTAAACAGCTGCTCACTCCAAGTTTGGGTTGGACACAGGCATTCCCCAAAGYAGCCTGAAAAGAGCAACATCCTCTCATTCACTCATCCCCCATCAAGCACTTAATGCAGATATATTGTCCCACCAGAATTACCGTATTAAAAAATCCTTCAAAACTTTTAGTCCCCCTTCCTTCTTGGAGCTTCATCTCTGTCCCTCACTGCCACACCCAGCTCCCTCTGTCAGCTTTCCTCAGACAGATATTGCACAAAGGCAGGGCATGGGGACTTGGCCTGGGTGCACAGACAGGGAGGCAGATAGCAGAGGTTTTTCTGTGCCTCACTCCCCAAAGCAGCCTGAAAGAGAGGAGAGTTGGGTTGCAGAGGGATCATGGATCAAGCTCTTCTTTCAATGCTCTGAGCAGAACGTGCCATGTCAACCTGAATGCAGCAGCCCAGCCTGGAATGTTTCYCTCCAGATGCTCAAGCCCCTTTCCATTTTCTGTTTATGTGTTTGAATCAGACTGGAAGCTCTTTAAAAAGGCCCTTTTCACAATTTTGGACAGCATTTTGCTGCTCTCTGAGGACATGCAAGAAGTTTTGCTTCTTGGGGAGCTCTGAAATCATAAACACACATTTTCAACCCCACCAGCCTCACTTTTYCTATTTACTCTCATCTTTAAGAACTAGCACTGGTGGGAAGAATATAAAAGCAGAAGAGCAAGACAGCACAAAATAAGCACCATGATGTACACCTCAAACCCAAAGGCTGTACAGGTGTGTGTGCACAGAAGGATGGAGAAGTCAAGGAGATAAAGAATTCAAAAGTTATACAACTCCAGATAAGTGTGTGGAGGAGCACTGAAATTCCATGGTTTGTAGATAGTATAGATAGTGTTTAATTCAGATGTAGCTATAAGAGGCAATTATCACTGCAGAAAAAAAGAAGAATCTACTGAAGACCACTTTATACAGCAGAAACTCAGCTGCTCTCTCAGCCTACTTGGCAAGAAATACATTTCAGCAAGGAAAAGGCTTCTTTTCTCTATCCTGAATATGAACTTTTGTACCTGCAGAAAGTGTATCCTTTACACATTTTCACTTCAAAATAAAAACAAACAACCCTGGATGCACAGAGTTCAATGCTGAAACAGGTAAATGGTCACAGCCAGAAATGCATTTCAGCAAATCCTAATTGTCCATTTCCGATTTGCAAAACTTCCTCAGCATCTTCAGTGACCAGAAAGAAAAAAAAAATCACATCAAGAAAGGTAATTCATAGCTGCTTGGCCTCAATAGCTTTTAGAAATACTGTATATTTTTGGAAATCCAGCAGGAAAAACTACATTTTTCTCAACTCCTTCCCCTTCTCCCTATACAGATTTGTGTTTAAGTTAGGACTTAAACTTCAATAATTAATATATTTTGTCCATTCATGATGAGAAAATCTCTGCTGATTTCTGACAGAAAGCAGCTGAAARCCTATCAAAGGCTGGTCAGAAGAGGGAGTAACTTCAGCCTATCACTTTGGACCATGGAATGATTTCTGAGTAACAGCAGGCAAAAATTAACAATCAGGATACTCTGTTTTGTTAGCTTGGACTTTGCTTTTTTGGCCAAGTTGCAGCACTGATAGTAGAAGAAAGAGCCACAAACACAAAAGGTACATTTTYCAAATGTATAAGCTGGCTCAGGGACAAAAAAACTCCACCTGAACTGAAAAAAAACTGAATCAGGTTTTATCCTGTGTTAGCCAAGGCRGTGAACATTAATTCTTGGTCTCCTCAGTTTTTATTCAAATAAAACTCTCTCATGTTGAAACCATAGGTTTTACATCATAATCCATGTGTAAAGCTGGTTATTCCAAAGTTTAAATCATGTTTCTAATCTCTCTTACCARCGTCCTCCCCTCTGCAGGGCTGTTTAAACAGGTGTGCAGGCACATTGATAACAGCTTCCCCCAGGTGAGGAGATAAACAGCTCTTACCCCTGCACAGGAAAGTGCTGCTCATGATTTATTATTCACCAGACAGAGCTCTCATTCTCCAGAAGTCTAATCTGCTTCACCAACTAATTCTAGGAGCTGGGAAGGTCTGAGCCAGACAAGCATCAGATGTTTTACAGAGAAACTCTGCACAGTAAAAGGTAGAACAGAAGGCATTAACWTATTAGAAGTTAAGGTTTTGCTTACTGAAAGCCAAGGAAGTCCAAAAACTGAAACCCAGACAAGGTCCCAGACACAYGTGGGGTTCTGAATTCCAGCCTCATTCTCCCTTCACCAGAAATAAGCTTATGCCCTGCAGCTCCAGCTRTAGCTGAAAATGTTAATAAAACAGTTTTTCCATTCCTATATGCTAATTCCTGCCTTGAGATAAAAATCACAGGTCAAAGTAAGAAGGCAAGAGCCCCATGCCCCAGTGGCAGGCACTTTGGCAGGCAGAGCATGTGTGTGCAAGAAGGAATAATGCCAGAGGGGCAATTCCAACTTGGATCTCTGAAAAGCAAGGAGAGCACCTTAGCTCATGCAGCCTGAGGTTACAGAGGAATTTGGGAGTGTGGGGGGGAAGAGGACAGCAAGTTTTATAAGGTCTTTATGCCATTTTGACACACACTATCTATTTCTTTATAATTCCAAAACGTTTTATGGGGTCATAATGTATCCTACCAACCTTCACCTGGTGCTTTTGGCCAGCAGTGCTCCAACATCCTCCTAGATCAGACACAGATGCTGCACTGACTTGGAGAAGTCTCTTTGCTGAATTAGTAATTACCACATCCTACAGCACCTGAGTTTTCCTTGGAGCCCTCCCAGCCACGTCCTGCCCATGGCCTGCACTGCTTAGCTGGTGAAATCTGACATGTTCTTGGCCAGCAGCACAGCAGCTTTGGCCACGTCTCTCGAAATATTCAACCTGCACAGAGAGCTGAGCCAGAAAAGATTTCTAAATAATTTGGCAATTTCACTCCGCCTGTTGCTGRTTCCTTCTCGTGCTCTTTTTACACTAAAAGAAACTGCACCAGGCTGGCTTGGTTATTTTTCTGTGGCAGCTGGGTGGGTAGGGGAGAAAATTCAGCCTGTGGAATACAGAGCACTGCTGAAAATCTGGCTCCTGGTTCACACACACACAGCGACTCCCGTATCAGATATCCTACTCCCAAGCTGCTCTCTGTAGAAAACAAGAGTTTCTCCCTGGCAGAAAACAAAAAATATGCAAAAGAAATAAAATGATAATAAACAGAAGAAAGYCCCAGCCCTGAGGAGCAGCTCAGCACTGAATAAAAGGGAATGCAAGCTGTTTTACATGCTTTTCTTGTCTTCCTTCCCTCTGTTGTCATTGGTTGTTTCCTTGTTTGCAAGGCTGGAACAGAGGGGAAAGCTGCATGTCAAGTGCTGAAATTTCTCTTTGAAGGTCCCTTTTTCAGATGAAAAAAAGGAGCTTCAGACAGAGCTCCCGAACCCCACTTCGACCTTCAAAGTTTGACTAATCCTTTGTCAGAGTGGCATTTGCCACTTAAGGCATAAAGCCCTTTTTAACACTCAGATCAGGAGCCTGTTTTGATACCTCCTCCTAAAAGCACAACCACAGCAGACTTCCATTCATCGTAAAAGTGTGGGAAGGGGTTGTTTTGTTTGTGCTTTTATTTGCCAGCAAAGGGGCCAGGAATTCAGCTCCATGTTCCAGGGGAAAACACAAAGCTTGTAAAGCCTGAGCTGATGTGCCTGCTATGATTCAGTGGGGCTCAGAGGGCATTTGGGGTCAAAGAATACTTTGGTGTGGAGGCAAGAGAGTCTGTTTGCAGTCAATGCCCACTAAAGACCTGTCACTGGGCATCCTGGGGGCTGAAACTGGGGCTGGCACAGGAGCCAGGCTGGTGCAAAATCTACAGCCTTGACAGTTTTGGTACCTCACCAACCTGGCACAAGAAGGAAGCCACTCATGTACATGCAGTGTAACTAAAAATGCAAATAATCTAATTCATAGGGTTCCTTAACCTACAGGTAGCTGGAAAACTGAAAAATATATAGTGTAAAGGGTGAGTTTCAATACAGTGGAATGGACTGCTGGGATGAAACAACACAACCCTTTTGGAAGACACAAACACTTAGGGATAGGGTTTATTCTGTTTGTTTCTAATTTTTTTTTCTGATCTTAGATTTTATTGAGAACTTGAATAGACAGAATGCTTACTCAGTCAGATCTTAGCCAGATCACTGGATTTCATCCTAATGCTCTTGCAGAAGCTGCTGCAAGGCATTTTCTTGCAAGACTGCCAAGAATGGCAYATTGGCAARCAACATCCAGAGCAACATCAGCYTCTCCTGMARCAKCAGCTCCTGYAGCATCACTGAGGAGCAGTGGGGATGGCAGTTCTGAACCACCACAACTGGGACAGCTGGACAAGCCTTTAACTAAGGTCCAGATTGAGATTTACACTTAAAAGTTCCAGATCCATAAACCTATTGTCTTAACCACATTGCCAAAATATTTTCATCCAGTAAAATGTGAGGGTTGTGTCCAAATAGCAGCGTAAAAATGTGATTTTGAGCAGTACCAGAACCACAGCTCAGTTCAAGAGGTACCCCAGAAATACACCTGAACACTGACAGAATGCAGAGACTGATGCAGAGACAAGGTAAATTCCAGGGATTAAATTCCCTCTTAGGTATCTATAAAAGCCTTTACATAGCTGTAAAATAATACTTGTTGCATTACTAAATAAAATATGAATAATTCTTCATCTGACTGAATGGGATTGTACTGTTACACATTTCAAATCCACAGATGCAAACTGCAAGAGACATTGAGTGTGGAGGGATTCTGGATCAAAACCAGGAGAAATGTTACAGATTCTCCTGCAAGTGAAGAATTCACATACCTTTTTGGCATTCCAAGTGTGCTGCTCAGAGAAAGGACAGCCTGTTCCTACCCCACCAAACTGAAATCTATGCAAAAAGTGAGGAAGATTTTTAAAAATTGAGGACAAAAGCAAGGAAGATGTGGTGGATCTCAAAGGATTTCCTTCAGGTCAGGAGTCACCTTGGAGTTCTGATTTAACAGGAAATTTTTCATTTGAAATATAGACCATAACATATTTTTGGATGAAAACAACAAACATGAACCTTCACCTACAGCTGAAACCAAATGCAAAATCAATCTTTGATGCAGTTGACAGTTAAGAAGTAAGGGACTGGATCCATGCACCATGGGATGCTCTTTTTCAGGTTATCTTCCTCAAGGTGAACATTTTTAGGATACACATGCTAGTTTATGTAGCYAAACCCATTTCTGGAGTCTTCAAAGTACCTGAAAAAATTCAATCTTTCCACTAAAATGTTTTCTTTTTTCTTCCCAGCTCTCCCCACCCCTCCTCTCCAAGATCAGTTTCTTGTTCTGGATAGGATCTTCTACATTTTAGGTACGAGCTGCTGCACATAAATGAGAATGAGGAACACAAGTAGAGAACAATTAAGAACAGAACACCCTCCTTGTTCCACTTCAAAGGAAATAATCCCTGCACAAAAGCCCATATATGCACTTACACAATCACAGAGGCAAATGACATGTACACCTCTAGAAAACAGCTCAGAACTCCCTTCAGTAAAAACTGCAAGCACAAAAGGAAAAAAAAAATCAAGGCAGGAATAAGTCAAGAGAAGAAAAGGAAAAAGCCAAGTATCTCACTCACTCTTGCTATCTCAGTCTAAGAAAGCTCTGTCAGCAATTACCACTAATCCAAACTATTCTTACACAAATATCACTGAAGTATGAAACACAAGATAAATTTAAGGGCAGAGATTCTCTGAGCCATTCAGACAGTTTGGGAGTCCTCTTGCAATAGGTGGAGCTAATCTAAGACTGCATGGTAACTTTGGAAACCTGCACCAAAAGATAGCACAATTTAATTTATTTTAAGCCATCATGAATACACTTAATGAGCAATCAAATCTAACTTTCAAACTTTAGAAAGACAAGTATATTATGAACACATCCAGAAGCAAAGGGGGCAGAAATTCATTCAATTATAAAACAGAGTAAAAAACAACGCCACTGGTCCAACTGAGCAAAGCCTTTTGAAGCAAGGCTTCCACCAGGACAAGCACCAGAGGAAGCAAATTCCTCAGTACAGTACAACCTCTCCCTAGAACAAAACTATTTACAAGGCATCATTTAGTGTTACAGACAATCAAGACTAAAAATAATTCCATTTTCCTTTCAGGGCGTGAACACAAATTTTGAAGCAACCCATCAGTTCCAAGACAGAAGAAAAACCCTCTTAACTTTGCATTTACAAACTCTGCATGATTTGAAACTGAAGAGATGACCAGGGATTCTTTTGCCTCTAGCACTGTTGGCTTCCCCCATACAGGCATAAATGATGCTCATCAATAGAAATGTGAKATTTCCGAGTATAAAAAAGCAACATAAACTGCACTTACTAGGTCTCCTCTGGTTCCCATTTAATTTCTTTTGTCTAATGTAAACTCACTGGGCTATGACTAACAGCTAACATATAATTTCTAATTGTATGGCATTATGTTATGTTAGTACAAAAACATTACCAGAGCCAAGAGAGAGACAGAAGCAGATCGTTCAGTCTTACTGGGAGTAGACAGGAATGGAAAAATACCATCAGTATCAACTGCATTTGTCAAGGAAGCAGATTAAAAGCCAGCTTTAATGGGAAAAATTTCTTCCTACATTTTGCTTTCCTCCTTCTTAGATCATAGAACTGTAACATAAACAAACCAAAGTATGTTCACCTTTTCAAGGGCTTATGAAAAAGCAATTGGATGATRCATGACATTACTATTTCATTCTTTGGAAGATGTTCTGTATATTCCTACAGAAATGGCCTGAAGCTTTAGAGAGATATAAAGCCTGAAGCCACATGATTATCCAKAGAACCCATTCCTGGTGCAGAATTATGTTCAGATTTACATTTGAAAGAATTATGAGCCAGAGTCTCTACAGAAAAAGGAAGGGGGAAAAAAAATCTGATTTACACCCTGTAGAGATTTCTCTCCCCAGGGAATAAACCAAAGGAACATAAATCAAGAGCAAGGCCACTGCAAGTGCTCTCCTGAGCCTGCAGACAGTCTGCAACAATAGCTGCAAGAGCTGCCATCAGCCCATATCCTCCCACTCTGCTAATCACGAGTTCAACACGGACAAATTAAATGGTAAATGTGACAGACAGCACTGGCTTTGCTTGTTTAGGGCTGGCTGTGTGTGATGCTGCTCTGAGAAGCTGGGGCTGGGCACCTTCTCCCACAAAAGCCTGCCTTGGGCAGGGAAAGCAGCAGGGAGAGGACCCCAATGCCATCATCAGACACTGAGTGTGCCCAGTCCCTGGGAGGCAGAGAGGGAGGGATGGGCAGAATGAGATCCAGAGACAAGGAGGAGCCTCTGCAGGAGCAAAACCAGGGACAAAACTGAGAGCAGCAGGGAGGGACCCACAACAGGGTCCTTGAAGGGGGGTGGATGGAATTAGTTGAAATAGGTAGTTAAAARGGACTGCCTTGACCTTGTTGTCACACAGAAAACAAATGAATTACTGAAATCAGAGTGAATCTGCATGAGAGAGCAAAGAGAGGAGGATTTGTTTATATTGTCCCTTATTTAGTCTGTCTTAACCCAAGTCAAATCTGGATCTTGATCTGARTTTATGCTGCTTTAAAGCATCTATATACTTTCTTAGCTCGTGGTCCAATAAAACACATCTTTTGCAGTTTTTAAAATGTTTTTCTGAAGAGCTCACTTTAAGGAAGAGGCACAGCCAGGCCCACCTGAGAGCTCTGGCAAGCCTGGGATCCTTTTCAAGTAACACACATTGCCAGTGGCTGCTGCACCAGCGTGGACTTCAGATAAAGGTTCATGAAGAGGCTGCTTGATCAAGCAAAAGCCCAAACAGCCAATTCAGCCTTTAACAATTCCAGGAGCTAGGAAGRAACTGCAAGGAGTGCAGGCAGAGAGGGGTGGTGCTGTGTTAGGGATGTGGGTTCACTTCCAGCTCTCCAGAGAACCCCCTGCATGATCACAGCCTGCACCACGAGCCCTGGCAGCTCACCCCATGTTCCTGTGCTTGTGCTTCCCTTCTCACACAGACCATCAGCACACTCCTTGCAGCTGCAAACTCTGCAGGACAACACTTGTGYCTTGTTATGTATTTGTTCAGGCCTTTATATAAGAAAGCTCTCATCTCAGCTGGGAACCCTCACAACAGCAGAGTGCAAACACTGGGCGTGGGCTCTCCCTCAGCACAACCCAAACACCATCCACAAACCTGTCCAAATCTACTCTATGATTCTGCTCCATTATTTTTTTTTTCATCCAGGAATCCCACATTAACCAAAAAGAAATCCTAAGRCTCCGTTCACCTGACCTTTAATGTCATTGTCACCCAGGCTGCTCCTGGCAGCACCCAATCAAAACCTTCCAGGGCRCCATAACCTTGATCCTATTGACCAGCATTGCTCTGATTTAAATTTCAAACAGCCTGCAATTTTGATTCTTTTTTCCCCCAGCTCTGAAGGCAAACATTATGGATTTTATAGGGAAGAAGGCCCAGGCCACACACTTGATTCGCACAAMGCTCGCATACGTGAAAAGGCAGTCAATACAAACAGAATTCATTTTAATTAACCTAAATATGCTGATGAAAATGGKGGGCAGTTTTCATGAGCAAGTAAGTAGAGCCACACACACAAAAATATCTGCTTTGTTAATTACACACACACACATCCAATAATACAGTCATGGTTAATTACAGTCCTTGTTTCCAAACTTACATTGTTACCATCAAGCTGAGGAGCTGCTGCAGTCAAYGAGCACCTGGCCTTTTTTGGGTTAGGTGGAGCAGAACCTGCTGCTGAGATTTCAATCTTGCCAAAAATCTTCACATTTCCGTCTCATCATCGAGCCACAGGTGCCTGTTTGGGATAGGAAGAAACTTATTGTATTTCCCCAGCATGGAAAATCCTCTGGAAAAATCCCCCAGGCTCAACTGCAGCACCTCTTTGGTAAGTCCAGGGAGTTCAACTCAGTCACACAAAACAGGAGCAGCTACTCAAGAAAAGTGGTTATGCTGATGAAAAACCAGAGAAAAGAGGCAATCAAGAAACCAGTTTATGAAACTCCTGTAAACAAAGAGAAGGCAAACACCAGCAAGTGAATTAAGATCTCTCTCACTCAATTTAAACCCATGCAGACAGATTTAGTGAGGTCTGGGTACAAAATCTCTTAAAGCTCATGCTCCAAGAGAAGAAGAGGTTTCCTCTGAAGAAGGAATAGTACCATGGTGATTTCGCTGYTCATTGCTGCAAAAATTTCAAGCCAAAGCAGACACCTAAGCACAAAKAGGTTGAAGGTTCCTCAACCTTTATAAAAACCAAAGGCAAATAATTTTAAACATCTTCATTTCAAATGTGTCTTTGCCTCCATGAGAAGCACCTCTCCCTCTAAGATTTACCTGGGCCCAGCCAAAAGAATTCAAACCAAAYCTTGTGTGGAAGGGGTAAAGGAGTCAAGCACTTCCAAGAATGAAACTCTTGCAATTGTTTTTGGGAACATGCAGGGCCTCATTCTGAAAACTTGCGATGAAATATCTGTGTATCAGCCAAATTTCTGGCTAGGGCTGAGACTTTTAGTTATTTCCCARAAGCAGAATACAGAAAAGGGGGAAAAAGCTGATCTCTTAGGYTTCCTCAGCACTCTTATCTTATCAGCACAGTGAACACGTGCTGCACAAAGAAAGCAGATCCAAGACACAAACCTGGGTATTTAATGTTTGTTCAGTTAGAAGAAAAATATTGCCAAACCAATGGATTCAAGAATAATAGAGTTATGCCCTGAAAATTATAAGATTTGAGACTCACTCTCTTTGCCTTCTATTTTTTAATCTTCCAGGGCACTTTTGAGTTACATATCTACATTTGAGAGCCTGCGGGTCTGGAATTTGTTTAAGATGCAGGTAAGAATCTCATTAATAATATGAACTCAGGAATTGAAGGGGCTTTGAAGAAAATATAGAGGTAATGCAGGATTTAAAGTCATGACAAGTGGCACCAGTGCATACAATGTCAATATCTTGCTAATGGACCAATAATTGGTTAATGAGCTGAAGCCCACAAGAATAATGGRAAAAAAGGATCAGAAATGTGACTGCTAAGAATTAAACCAAATTATTCTGAGTCACAGCCAGTTTACTTATGTGATGGTGGACTGGCCTAATTCTAATGTCACAAKGGGTGTTTTAAAGTAGGTAAATGCTTTATGATATACCTTGATTTGCAAAGCATCACCAAGCAAAAAGGAGACTAAACAGACATTTCTGTAGTTAAGTCAAATGAGGTGTGTTCTTAAGATTGTGCACCAAACCCCTACTTAGTTGTTTAGTGGGATAATTATAAATAATGCTATTGATACCTATCATTTCATCGTGTCTAAAATCTAGGTGGTGTTAGAGTTAGGCTGTTAAGGTTCTGACAGCTGAGGATACACAAGCATGTTACAAAAATGCATTTGGCAAGGCTTCAAAACAAACCAGTGCTGAGCAGGAACGGAGTGAAACTCCCTTCTTGCAATATCTACTTCATGTTTGGAACATATCTGACATATTTCGAGTCTATTTTCATTAGATGCATCACCTGACCTGTATAAACACTGCTGCCATCTGCCCTCTTCCCTGAAATTATTGACTAAACTTGGAAAGTGTGGGAAATAGCACTGCCAAAATCCAGACTTCAGACTAAAAGATGCAAATAATTGTGCCTTCAGTAGTCTGCCTGATGCTGAAAATCAGCACTGCAAATAGCCTGGCTTTYCTGCAGACACTTCAATGCAGAAGTTCACGAGCACAAATATGGAAAGTAAATTCCAGTCCTTGCAGCAACAYCTCCCTCTATTTATACCTTAATAAATGCATTATGGAAATAAACATTTAACTGACACTTGTCCTTAACAGAGGTTCTCTCCTTTTAAATTGATTGAAAGCTTTAGAGCAAGAGGGAAAAAAAAGCACAGGGGAATGTAGAGAGGTGAAAGTTTGGAGTTTAATGAACAAAGCCACTTATTCCCTCTCAAAGGCAGAGTGAGGCAGAGAGGGAGATGAAAGCTCCYGTTTCATTTTATGTGCAAAGCAGAACAGACATCTCCCATAGACATGCTAATGAAACATTGATTTGCCGGGGTGACGTCTCTTACCACAGGGCTCTCCACCTYGGACTTCCAGGAGAAACGATTCACAATTAATTAACTCCTTTCACAGATTGTCTAAAATCCAACCTGGGCTCAACCCCACTTCGTGATAATGTTGCTTTTGTTAAAGTTATGCAGATCAATGAGCATAAATATATATATATATAAAGATGTACTGCAAACTTTTCTATACCTACAAACCTATAATGCATCACATATAACATATAAAAATTAATTATACATAACATACCAAGTGTACATATATTTGTAGCTGTATAATTCCCCTTCTGTAAACTCACACACCATTTTCTGCCATCAGCTCAGCAGTCCCAGAAGAGACTTCCACAAACTCCCACCACTTCAGGACAGTCCCTGACCAATTCACACAAACTCCTTCTTCAATCTCAAACCAGGTACATGTTAACAAACATTGCTCCCCACTTTCCAAACCACCACATTCATGGCCTTTCTCAGGCACAGAAAAGAGACTGGCACTCATCTCTTAATAACAACAGCAACAACAATAAGCCTATTTAGGGGAGATATGAAATCAATATTCAAATAAAAATACTCAAGATTTTTTTTATTTGTTTTCAGAAAATAGAAAGGGGAAAAGTAATTGCAAAATTCTCTTTCAATTAAAAAAAAATTACACACACTCCACAGGTTGTTTTGCTGTATATGGACTATATGGCAGAGATGTGAGACACCAGACATCCCATATCAAGGGGTTTAATCTCATTTTTCCCATGCCTAACAAATCCTAAACCCAGGACTGCAGCCTGGYTGATCACTACATGAAATTCTATCACAGAGTTGGGTTTCTCCACATTTGTGGGAACCCTTCTGTAAAGAGCTCAAAATAGAGCAGCAGGACAGCCTCATAACTGGTTTATTAGTCAATATTGGGAGTGGCAAAAAAAGTAGCTTAGAAGGGAAGCAAATGTTATATTTTCAATTAGAATTCAAATAAATCCTGGTTAAAGGTCATTTTCCCTTAAAACTTGTAAGGAAATTCAGGGAAAAAAATCCGTTAATATTGTCTTTCCAAGCTTTTCTTGTTCTGGTTGAAAAGCAATTGTTTGGCAAATAAGAAAAAGGGATGGATTCTTTTTTATAATTCAAGTATTTAATTTTCAGCAATAAGAACTCCAAAAAGTTCCAGAAGTGGATATTTCTTTCTTGTTTAATAAAACAAACCCTTTTCCTTAAAACCACATAGTCCATGCTCTGTGTTTAAAGTCCTGTGACAGGGCCCTAAAAGCTGTGGTAGATTTAAATTTTTCTCTAAGGGATTTTAACCAGGCTCTGGGYGACTTTATCCTTTTTCTTCTGGGATGCTCAACAAAATTATGAATGTAATACAAGAAATAATTCTTTGGGATATTTTGATTCAAAATAAAAACTAAATTTGCTTTTGAGTAACATCTCTAGAGGATCAAAGGCCTAAGGAACAGCAACACCATAAATAATGTTCCACCTACTACTCTTTAAAGAYTTTAACTGCAGAATTTGAAATAAATCTCTAAATGTACACACACATTCCCTTTCCCCTTCCTCCATGAATACCATTAACGTGAATTTCAAGCAAGGCTCACCTTCACAACAGCTATTATTGACATGGGGTAGATGATCAATACAGAACAGACTTGAAGCTCATTTTCAGAAATTGATAAAAGTTCAAACCCCAGAGGGGTGAGATGATTTACAGCAGAGGTTAAAGCTATGCATTCGACTTTTCTCAAAAGCAAGGATTTTCTAGATGATTCCAAATATTTATTTTTCCCCTAAATGCCTTTAAGTTTGAATATAAATTTCTTTTCCTTCTTGGAATTCACAGTTAGAGTAGAAATTAATTTTGCTGAGAGTCTGTATCAAGCAGGTAACAGCACACAWGACAACATCCCTTGAACAACAGAATCAAGGAGCTGGATCTTAATGGGAGCTACTCAGTGTCTCCCAAACCCATCCCCAGGGCCAAGTTGTCCTATTCCACTCATTCCTGGCTGGAATTAATTCCACATTCTCCTGCACAGGCACCAGTGTTTGTCCTGGCTCACTCCCCACAAGGACACTGGGAAGTGCTGAGATGGAACTGAGGTCCAGCAGCCTTCCCTTCTCATCTCCCATCTCAGGTCCCATCTCAGCTCCCATCTCAGGGGGTTCATGAGCCAATGATGAGACAATAAGATTTGATATTCAAGAAGAACATTTTAAAAAAAGTGGAGAACAGTAGCCATCAACTTCCTGTACAGCTGGGGGTACTCAGGACTTGGTCCCAAGAAAAAACAGATGGAAAAGGCAGCTTCTCCAAGGAAGTGGAGCAGAGCAGGGACAGTARCACACCTCCCCATGAGTAACAGGCTTCCCTCTCCAATTCACTGCAACTTCTCACCCACCCTCCTCTCCTTCCCTCGAGTCAGCACTCCTTGATTTGGAGGCAACAGGAGCAGGAGGTTGAACTTGGCTTTCCTTCCCAGGCCATCAGGAAAGCCTGGCCCCAGTAATGAAGTGCTTTGGCTGGAATAATGAAAGAAAGGCCAGCACAGAACTCCTGTGAGTCCAAACCCTTTGGCCCAGTCCAARCCCTGATGTTGATGTTGTTATTTAAAAGCAGCACAGAGGAGGTAGGGCAACCCCACATCCATCACAGCAGTCAGAGGCCATTCCATACTGCATGCTTTTAATTAGTTCATTGACACCCTTGGACTTGATAACTGCCTGAATTTTCCTGTCAACACTTCAGTCCTTCATTTTCTTCGTTAAATCACAGTTTTGAGTTGTGTTTTTTCTCCACCCACACCCCAACCATTTTTTTGGCTCCCAATTCCCTGGATACCCCRCGCTGTTTTAAATTACACGCTCATTTCGGAATACTTGGGCTATTTATTCTAGGAGGCAAATTTCAGAGTCATCTGAAATTAATTTCCCGACCCCAAGGATCCTGGGTACCAGCTTCCAACTCAGCCATGGAATTTCCTGATGGTGCTGCGTGGTTTGGGTTTCTCCACACCTCCAGAGAGCCACCCCAGCAGCTGCAGGGCTGCACTGTGCCCTCCCCACTGCTGCTCTTCCCATTCCACTCACCTTTCCAGCAGCAAAATAACATCTGCTTTATTCTGTAGATGCTAGGATAAGATAAGCTATATCATTTTTAAGGTTGAATCCAATCTTGGGATGTGGAAGTATTTCAAGCAGCTGAGGGATACACAGCACTCAGCATAAAATTCAGCCTGGGAGGCTGTTACTAATTGCTTTGCCAAATTCATTAATGGGCATCAGCTCCCCTGTATGTCCAGCAACACAAGTTTTAGAAGCATCAGTTCCCCCAGGTGGTTTCACCTGGACTTTGGGCACCCCCACCATCTCTAATGTTAGGGCTATGGRCAAAAGTAAATCCATTTCACACATTCCAAACACAAAATGAAAACCTTCTGCCATGAGAAATCTTGAATTCTATTTTGCATGTCTGTAAAGAGTCCACAACCTGATGGCAGAAATTTGAAATTCCCTGCTGTTTTKTTAAGCATATCAAAACAAGTCTCAAGTGTAAGAGAAGTTATGACTTTTCGATGGTCAGAATCTTTTCAGGCAAAATTATTTTTCTTTAAAATTATTTGTTCATGTTAAATCATGGGTGACATCAAGTTTAACATGTTTTTAATTTGAAGATGGACACTTTTCAAAAAATGCCATAATCCTTTTTTTTTTTTCTTTAAACCTTCAATGACAGTTACCCTCTAAAGCTTGTAAGGCTTTTGGAAATATTTCCACCTATAACTTGTTGGAGAACCCTGTGTTATTTTGGCAATAAGGATAGGGAATACAATGATTTTGCAATATCASACCAACACATAAACATTTATTTCCTGGTACTTTGCTGTGATTGGAAGAGTTTTTACTTTTTCAACCAGAAACTGAAGTTTTCCAACAGCTTCCTAATTATTACTTTTTCAGTATTTTCTGTGAGAAAATTACTCTAATCTGCTCCTGAAGTCATTTCAGTGTAAAAAAAAAATTTTAAAAGGATTCATTATAGCCCTTAAGACAGCAGCTTTTATACACCTAAGACTGAAGGTTCTCTTACAGCAAAGCCCCCAAGAGTCACCTAATCACAGCTGACAGTTGAAATCAATCATGTCATGCTACAGGATATTTATCAGAAACCTGACATTGCCTGTTTGATCCACACCTGCCAATGGACACTGCAACACTGCCACAGCCACCCTCAAAGGCAGTCTCTGGAGCCTGCAATCCCCAAATCCCCTTGCAGTGACAGGAATTCAGGGAAATCAGCTCGTTTTGGGGATTTTTCCTCAGCTGACACCTTGCTCCACTTCTCCAGGGGATCAGTGTGGGGAGGGTGGAAGTTGCTGAGCAGCCCCTGTGGGCAGATGTGSTCCAGCTGCACCCAGACCACAGCACAGCCTTCTCTCCCTTCCCCCAGGGAAAGGAGTCTCCCTACACACAGGTCAGGGATGTGGTCACACTGTGCTGGAGGCACTGATCCTGACTACAGGAGACACACAAAGTGAGGGTTCATCACCAGACCTCCAATCTGGGTTATTCACCTCCCAATACCCTGCCCCATGTGCATTTTGTTGCCCAAAAATCCCACTGCTCAGCTGGATCTTCATCCTAAAGCTGGAAACAGTGGTCTTCTGAGGTCAAGAGCAGCTAAAAGAGCTRCCTGGAAACTCCAGTGTCAGACTGCTCTGGGAAATGAGTGGAAAGGTGTGGATGAGAGAGCAGTAGTAGAGGATAACACCAGGTCCAACTACAGAGAGGCAGTTACTCAAAGATCTATTAGCAGTGCTTTCCCATGGAAAAAGTGATTTGAGCTACACTGCCATGAGAGATTGGTTGGTTTGCTTGTGCTGGGGGTCATGTGCTGTTTGCTTGTTTGGAGGCAGACAGCAGTGGCATTCAGACTGTGTTCCCTTTGATCTCAGCTCTGAAAGCATTTCTCTCTCTGCAGATTTCCCAGTATAAAAGGTAGAGTCTGAAGCCAAAGAAGACAAAATGGAAAAGGGTTCCAAAGGTTCTAGTAAGTACACTGTGAAAATCTAGAATGAATTTAAAGTGCAGCTACTTGAGCTCAGAATTAGGTCAGTGTTCCATGAACAGTCTTTTACTGGGCAAAAACCTTCATATTTTAAGGGAACAGAAATAAAATATGAAACATATTCAGGAGAGGCCAGTTAWAAAGCAAGCTCAGAGGCTGAGGGTGTTTGCAAAACCACCTCTCCATAAAGCTGAGCTACTGCTGTTCATCATTGCAGAGCTGAGCCCTTGGAACTCAGCTGAACACAGGAGCTTCATGAGACTCACAGCAGCACTGCTTTGCCAGCAGCACAATGGCACAACTATACTGAAATAAAAGCTGGAAGGTGAGGTACATTTCAACCTTCCTTAAACTGTTTCTATTACATTTATTTATTTAAACAAACTGAAATTTCACCCTGCCAGCTGCACATTCAGCTGCTGTGGCAGCCCAGGCATGCACAGCCTGGCTACTTCATGGTGATGTTTTGTGGTAAACTCTGCTTTCCAATAAAGGCTCCACCAGTTCCACTTGACAAAGGTGGGCTGTGGGATGTRCAGATGAAATGGAACCCACAGCAAATCGTGGTGCTTTGATGTGAAAGCTGTAGGCCAGGCAGCCTGGCATCAGCAGACACAAACAGAAGCAGGCACGCAGGGTTGGGTGTGGAAATCCCACCCTAAAATACCCCAAGGAAAGAAGAAAGTGACTTGAAATAAAAGAACACTTTGGTAGTCATCACCAAATACTTTGAACAGCTGGAGCTCCCAAGTACATCCCTGCTCCTTTAGAAGGGTTGAAAAGACAATTTAAAGAAAAATATACTGTACCTAATAACTGCAATAAAGGGTGGAGGAGGGATAGAATCCATGTCTGCCTTGATGTCCTGGTGAACAAAACCTGATTGAGATCTCCAGGTGTTTTCCATCTGCCCAGTCTCAGCTAGGTATTTCTGCATGGTTTGGTTTTCAGGGTTTGTTGTTTTTTTGGTTTTTTTTTGAGGGAAGGAAGAACTCCTAAAACGTTTTTTAACATTTAATTCCTTCCCATTACCATTTTCATAAACAAAGGTTAGAAGCAGTAAAGGGCAAAGAATCTTCAAATGCTTCTAAAGCCTTTAAATGCTGGCAGTAATCACTGGCACAATTAAGTGCAAAAATAATGCCAGCTTTCAGGGGKTTTGGTATCAATGATCACAATTTTCTCTGCCATAAAGCTGATCCTGAAGAGAGACGAGTCCCACTGCACTGAGTTAAGGCTATGGCCAATTTAATGAAGCATTTAATGCCTCCAAGGCCCCAGCTTTTCAAGAAAATCAGGTACATTGCAGCACAGGTACAGTAAGGGCAGAACTGTGTTCCCCTTGATCAATCAACTGGACCATGTAAAGCTCTACAAAAAGTTMTCTTCACATCCAGCTCACTTGCATTTATCCTAGCAGGGCACATTRGCTGTTACACATCACTGGTTAAAGCACCTCCACTGCTCCTGCAGCAGAACTGGCTCCCAGCCAGCTGGGGCAAAGCACAGGTTGAGGAGTTCAAACTTATCTCCTTCCCTTCAATTAGCAATACCCTTCAGCAATTATTATCTCCTAAAAGAACAAGGCAAATCTTCCCTGCAGCTTTTTCCTCCGACTATTCCTGCTTGAAAAGGGGCTCGGCCGAGTGAATGAAAGGAAACTGAGGGCACTGGTAAAAACCTGTCCTCAAGCAGCCACTCCACACATAAACACTGCAAAACCCAGCTGGCATTACAACCAACAAGTGACTCACAAAACTCCATGCTTCRAGGCTACATTTAAGATCTCCAGAACAATTGGATTTCAAACCCAGATTAATGAAGACGACCATTCATTTCCCCTCTGCAACAAAATCCCCACGCAATTAATCAGAAAAACATTTTTTCCCAAACTGGCACATCCAACACAAAGACTGCAGAGAAGGTGAATTCTCCCCCAGTAACCCAGAAGAGAATGACAGGCTGKAATTGTGGATCTTTGAGCCCCTGACTCGAGTGTGCGTGAGAAAAGCCAGTAAATCAGCACATGCTCACCCTGCTGCTGAATCAAAGGCTCACGAGAAGGGCAGGGCTGGAGTTTTGCCACACTCCAAGAAGAAAACAACTGCAGCAGCTGCCACAACATCAGCGAGGATGGACAGCAGACAGCCCTGCCAGCACCACATGGGACAGAGGGCCAAGCAACTTGCTTTAAAGATGTGATTGTGTTACAGGGATCTCCATCTCCTCTGAGCTGGATCTCAGTTCTGTGTTCATCTGCCTCTCTCTACAGGAAAAACAAACACCCAAAAGATATTCTGAAAAGATCTCASTGAATCAAAACATGTCCACAAGATATAGATTTTGTTCTTAGGATTATAAAGGAAATTATTACTACAAAAACACCATTATAACAACACACCATCATGACAYTGACWTYACTTCAYGGGCATTTCAATTGTTAAAGCAAAWAAYCAGGTTGTTCAAGGATTTCTCCAGTCTTATCTTTGGAAAACCCACATTTTTATTCTTCAACTTGCTCTCCATATGTGGACTTAGAACACGAGGTGTAAAGTCTCTTTTTTCCTTTCTTTCTCTCTGTTTCTTCCAATCCACCTCCCCCAAAGCAGCACTTASCACAGTGACAAATGAAGCAATAATAAGGTAAGTCATTTAACTCCTTGCATGCTACTTAAAAACCACCCTAATTACTGTGTAATGGGTCCACAGAGGCAGAAGAGTCTGGGTGAAACCTACCCGGAGGGCACTGGTATAGTTCATCTGTCCATTCCCTAATAGCACTCTAAAGTTCACCCTTATAAACGTGTCACCCAGCCCATAATTAAGTGACTGGTCATTAGGTAACACATGTGGTACCTGTGGGTCACATATCAGTCAGCTGGTGATGGATCTCCATCCAGGAGCTCTGCAGGAGCAGCYCCAGAGCTCTCTGTCACCCTGGCAGGTGTCCCCATGCACGGCACCCTCACAGGAGAGTTTGTGTGGGTGGGGTTTTTCAAAGCCATAAACCCTGTGTTTGTGAWGGGTGAGACCCTGAGGGGAGGAGGGGGTGGAAGGACTGTCACAGTTCAGCCCAAGACCTGCAGAATGATGGAAAGCCCTGTTTTTCCTTTCTATTCTGGTTCTTAAAGCACCCTTCAAASTTTGCTGACAGGTGAATTTCCCACTCGCGCTCTGTGTGAGTCAAGATTGCTAATTAATATATTTTTATAAACTACAAGAGGACATCCGCTTCCCCTGGTCATATTTTAAAATAAATAAATCAATATCAAGCTATGCTTTTTAACTCCTCCTCCAGCTGTCATGGTCGTGCAAGGACAAGGTGGACAGAGAGGAAAAGCAGAAGCCAGTTTGATCCTTGATTTTATCAAGGAAACAGGAAGAGTCCAGAAGCCACAGCTGAACAAACTCCAACATAACTGAAAGAACCACACACAGGGGTTGATCTGGCCATTCATCAATGTGGGCACAAAGACAGATAAATACAACCAGCTCCACTGAACCCCCTCCTCACTCTGTGCATCAGGAGGGCCGTGATCAAGGGCGATACCAGAACAAGTGCAGAACATCTGAGTCAAGTTTTTCCTCAGGCTGAACAAGAGCACCAGTCTCCAGCAGCTTTTGTTGCCCCCAAGAGACAGGAAAGGACAGATCACATGAAGCCTTGAAGTTCAGACACAGTCCTASTAACCCTGGGGCTCATACCTCTTACAAAATCATTCCGTTGCTTCACAATTTACAAGTTCTTTGAACTGGCAAGAGAAAGAAAATTAATTTCCTTGAGGAGGGGCTGCAGAGGTGGGCAACCAATTTTATCTGGCTACAAGAGGACTCTACCCCTGCCCCTGTGYTGCAATTCTGTTTTCAAGGAATTCMTTGTTACCTTCTGCATTCTTGGATTCAATAACCCAGTGAAGAGCTGGACCACACAGACTTCCAGATGGTAAATGAGATTTAAGCTAAGCTTTTCTGGGTAAGTAAATTATATAGGAAATGGGGAGAAAAAAAAAAAGAAAAAAAAGAAAAATAATCTCATGCCCGCAACATTTAAAAGTTTATAATTGCTGGTTATTATCTGCAAGGATTGTGCCCAAAGCCAGGATCCTATGGCAAATAAAACAAGACAAGACCCTTAAATCAGYCCTCTGACCTCAAATGATGAAATGTACCTTAATTCCCACAGATTGGAACCTCCCATGAGGTTTTCTGGCAGGGCACCTCAGTTTGATATTCACAGCAAAACACTTGGGCCCCCCAGGGATTTGGTGGGACAGGAATAAAATATTTGGCAAAAGCATTACACTGGCCAATTAATTCCAAGAACCAAATTCCAARCCCAAGAAGAGGCACATCTCCATCAGTCACTAATTTAGTCCACTGTATTTAGAGAGATAATTAGACGTAACTGGACACACACATCACTGTCTCCATTATGCACAAATTTTGCACCCCAGGGAATTTTATTGCCTTTAAATTCTGCAGTCAACAAGRGGATGAAATCTAAAGAAATACATTGTTCTTTTGCATATTCTGTAGAGAAAATGCCCCTCTGGCCAAGATAAGAATTTTTATCCCTAGACTTGCACTCCTTACTAGGCTGTCCACCCCTCATGTTTTTTACTGCATTTCAGTCAAAAGTTCTTCATAACCACAYCCATCAGTTGGTTTTCTTCACACCAAGAGAACTTGGTTCTTTTTCATGCTGCTTTTGTACTGTCATGTTTTGGATATTTCACCATATTCTTAGGTTCTTTAGTCAAAGATGAGTCAAGGGGAGTGACATCAAACAATATCTACAAATGTGGGTTGTAATTTTAACCTCAAGCTCATGAAATACACAGCTTAAAGCTGCTGTGTAGGATGGCTCCTGCAGGGATCTCTTCTCCCTGGTATATTCTACATTATGTCAATACCATGATTTGAAATGCTGTTTGCAAACAGCACAGATGACTCTTTCATTCCGAGCTATCCCATAAAGAGTTCAAATCTTTTTACTTGGGGGGTCTTTTTACTCTACCAGGCAGCTCTGGGTCTTGTATCAATCACCCAGTGATGGATGGACATCCCATGGCAGGGTCATGTGCACCTGCAGTGCTTATTGAGCTGCAGCACCTCATCCTCCCAGGTCACTGATGGCTGATCCATATGGTTCAGCTCCAATCGAARCTGTGATTTTTCACTGTTAAGGACTCTTCCATTTGATGTGTTTGCACTGAGGATATAAAGGATCACAATGGTGCACAGAAAAGCAGCCCTCAAAATCAGGGGATTAGCTGRCTCCTGTATGTTTGCACCACATAAAATTATAAAGTGGTTCCCAACTAAAGAAGAAAAAAGAGAGAGAGAGAGAAAGAGGAAAATAAGCAAAACAGCTTGTATGACAGAGGGTTGCTCAAGAACACGTGACTTTATTCAAACTCTAGCTGAAACATATCATTAGGACAATTTTGCTTCAAGAGTTTGACAATTCATTGGCACATACAGGGGCATGGCACAAATTAAACTCATTCCTTGTCATGGCCAAATCAGGTTTARGGAGGATGCAGAAGTGCAGAGCAGGAAAGAGGATGGGTAAAACACAGAGAACCAAAGTGGTSTGACAGAAATTGAATAAACAGCAAATTCATTCACTGTCAGAGTGCAGCCTATATTAGGAAAGATTGCCCACAAATTTTAAGGGRGCAGGGGTATGAGCCTAGGTGAGAAAAGAGAGAGAAAACTTGGGAAGAAAATTCTTAACAGTTCTAGTTTTTCCTGTATAACTCACTAGGTGCATGATACACAATCAAAGGACTAAGCTGATCTCAAGAAATCTTGCACCTAAACAAAAATGGAGCTGATTCCAAAGAAAAAAATATGCTGGTTTTGACAATTTGCTTTAGTTTTAACCCTGATTGGATGCATCCATAATRGTGTCTTTTCTAATTCAATGAGACAAATCACTACTCAAACTGCAATGGGTTCCTGTGCCAGTCAGGTGGTCTGACTGCACTTTTTTGGCACTCTCTACTGCAATCAACCCAGCTCATGCTCTTCCCATGCCATTGCCATGCTCTGAAAAACATCCAAGCTGAATGCACTGGAATGCCAACCCCAGAGCTCTGCTCAAACCCAAGGTGGATTTCCTTACATACCTAGGAAAGTGATGTGGTCAGAKCTGAGATTTCAGCTGACAGTAATTGCTGCCTTTATACTTTCCCTGTGGTTACAGCTGTTCACACTGCTCTGCTGCAACACACAGAACATGGGGAAACACGAGAGTCTGACATAAGGAAAGGCAAATAAAGGCAAACATTGTCCTTGTGGAGTGGGCAYGGCCAGAAGGGTGTTGGGAGTTGTCTGGAATGGGACATAGAGGGACCAATTCTTTGCTGCTTGCATCCTGTCCCATTACTCCTCTGCAAGGAGGATGTAGCTCATTATTTATACAAGGATAGGTGACCACAGAGAGACAAGGCAAAATATAATGCAGCCTTCAGAAAAGAGACCTCTGCAACTCATTCCCCACTTACCAGTAGCTCACTGGGTGGTCTTGAACCATAAACCAACACAGCTAACACTCTCTTACACAGCAATTCCAGGGTCCAGCACTCCACAGCAAAGTATTTGCACTTTCTTAGCTGAACAGTACTTTAAAAGTTTATTTGGTCTCATTCATGTTTACAATTATATTGCCTTTGTTTCAATTCATCTCATGAGAATTTTTTGTCCTTAAATACTTACAAGCACYTCAAAAACTASCACCATTTTGTGGAACAGGAAYATGTYCCCACYTTGCAGAACTGAAGAAGGGATGTACAGSTCCACAGGGYTGTGGATCTGTCCTTCCATAAGTGAMATCCTCACAGAAMACCTTTWGCATCCATGTSAAGAGCTGCCARATCCTTTCAGAACTAATGGCTGTCCAGTGTTCCTCAAAAATAACTCGAGGTTCAGAACAGACACCTTGTGTAAGGTGACCATGCAGACCACATTTCTGCTCTTTGTCTCAAACTTGCACACCTGACAGATTAAAGAGCACTTTGACAGGATTTTTCCCCCCTATTTTGCTGCAGTACCAATCACAGAACCAATCTGAGGGCAGGTGTTTATTTTATTTTTATTATTCTGCTAAGCACAGCATTCTCTACAACCTTCAGAGAAGGGGAATGGGGAAGAACAGCATCAACTTCCAAGAAAATATCAAAAAGCTAATAACCACCCTTCTGAATTTTAATCCATAGCCAACCCCAAAATAGCTCACTTCATACACACTTTGCACTCCTGATGAGGAGAAAGGGAGGTGCTTCATCCCAGAATCACCTTAAAAGGATCAYGTTAATAATGGTGAATTAACACTAATTCTTAAAGATTACACTTTTCTCCTTAAAAYAGTGATCAAAAATTGACATTATGAAGTAATTCAGGATCAAATAATAGTTCTCATGTGAATGCATATTTCATAGAAGTTTCATTCTTAGTTTGCACTGTAGGCTAACTCATTGGAGAAACGATTTTCTAGAGGAGATTTGTGATAATGTCCTTGAGGTTACAGKGGATGGGCCACTGTCTTTGTGGTTCCTGATGTGTGCAGAGCCAAGAAAAGCCAAGAGCATTTGGGCACAGCCATTTGGTGCCTGATGTCACCATTCCCAGCTGACATCAGGACCTTTAATCCACTCCAACACTCAGCTGAAGTGGCCTTGCAACCCTTGCAGCACCACAGCCACTCAAGGCAAGCGAGATTGAAAATATCTTCAGCACCTCCACATYCATCCTGGGGAAAATCTGTTTTCTAATTTGTCTTTTCAGTCCTTCAGCTGCATTAATTTTACTGTGGGTGAAAGATGTGAGTGTATTTATGCAGCAGAAATTACCAAATAATGAAGATCACTACAACACTTCCAGATTTTTGGAAGCCTGTTGGCACAGAATCAAAATGAAACACAGCACAATAGTAAARATAGAAATTGCAACCCATAACTATTTCATTTTGACAGAAAAGGCTAACATGTTTCTTAATAATTTTACAGCTTTCAAAACCACCAAAGGATTTGTAGTCTTTTGAGYTTAGGTAAATTACAGGCAACTACTCTGCTGATCTGCTTTCACTTTCAAATTCTTTATATAGGCTTATTGCAATAGGTTGAAAAATAAATTAGCATTWGAGTTTYACTGAGATAAAAGTTTAAGATTCCTTTTACTACTTTACCTTCTAATTTTAATATTTCATAATCTTYATMTTTTTCTCATCTTTCACATGAAGAGATGACAAAAAAACCCCTCAAATGTAGATTGGCCCAGGTCACAGTCATTATCCAAATGGACTAAAAGCTTTGACACCATGGTTACATGTCATTACAAAATAATATTTATGTCTTCTGCAAAGAAACTGATGGAACCTGGACCAGGATGGTTCATAGGAAATTTTGTATGGAAAAGAAACAGGGTACTGCTACCCAAATAGTTAGAACTACTGTGCAATAGCATTTCTATATGTACAAATAAATGAGAGAGCACAGCCCCTGACAAAAACAGATTGGGCTCAAAATAGACAAAACACAAGCATTGCTTGGTTATAATTATGCTTAGGCCAGCAAGACCCAGGCACTCTGTGTAAACATCAGGCAGTGGGATTTGTTTACTYTATTCTATAAATGAAAACTAGATAGTCATAGGCAATCTGGGGAGATAAAAATTAAATAAAGCCCAAGTTTGAGTTTTGTTCTGAATGGATTTTTATGCTAACTGTACAAGATCTCCAGTGACCCCCAGCAATGAGAGCAGYCTTGTCTTCAGTCTCCTCAAAGAGACAAATTGCATTAGTGCAGCACAGAACASTGGCCTGATGAATGAGCTTTTACTTGACTAAGAGATTCTATGCAAATGTGAATAATCCCTGCACAGCAGAGAGAAAAAGGGCAACCCCTTCTCACAGCCAAGACACATAATTATACTCACATTAAAAAAGTACAAATAGTTCAATTTCATATATAAAATATGCATAAAGTTAGGCCAGGGAAGTTTAATTATTAGTGATCTGCTAAGACCTTGAGAATATCCTGAMTCCAACAGAAAGGTGGAACAGGCAGCTGAGAACAAGGCCTGGAGGAACCTCACCCATGCGTAGATGTGGGCTGCAGTCCCTGTGGCCACATCACCTCCTCCCTGCAAGCCCAGGAGACCCTCATGCCACCACCATGAAATCCTTAAAGCAAAACTGAAAAAATCCCTATACAAACAATCACCAAAAAAGATTGTCAGGGATTGTGAAGAAGCAYCACCTTTTGTGCTGCTATTAAGGGAGGCTCAGAATTGGAGCAATTTGTTAGAGGCATTAAGAAACCACAGAGCCCATTTTACACAGCTTCAACACATTTCAGCTGCTGTCACAAACCCAGAGGTACTTCCAGAGCAAGCTGGGAAGTCAGGATATCACAGCCAGCCTGACAGAAGAGCCAGAGGTGCTTCTGTGGAGCAGCAGCCACACCACACAATGAACATCAGAGGGAACATGCACCAATAACTTTTTAATTCCATTTCTGATTAAGAGATACAAAAGATCCTCTCTGAGACCTCTCATTAATTGCAGTGCAGATACACCACTTCAAAAAGCAAGCTGCTATCACAGGTAACTGCACACTTCCTGATCTGCTCACATTTCATGGGCTCCTCAATGGCTGTTCATTGTCCAGGTACAATTCTAACAAGCAGGTGAGCTCTGGAGCTCTAAACAGTTCAGAGATGTCAGTGAAGACTCTAAGATGACCCTAACACCGTTAAGCTGCAATAATCCCCTGAAGTGTGGAAGTGCCTTGGGACAGCACTAAGCTGCTCTCCGGAGTTAATCAGCAAAGCTGTGYAATCAGGACAATGAGCTCCTCACCAGCACATCCCAGTGAAGAAAGCCAATTATGCTCTTTAAAGTCACATACTTCTATAATCCCATGGAAGTCCAACCATAGCATTTGCTAAATAAATCAGACACACCCCAACCAACCTACACAAGCCTGGTGTAGCTTATGTTTAAACCTGTTATTTAGTGCTATATTTTATACACAATTACTGATCTTGCCTTTTGTGTGTGAATTACATGACTTCATCAGGGTTTTGTTTTTTTTTTTTTTTGCAGAATGCAGCACAGGCTCTACACAACCACACTGACCAGAAATGCCCAGACTGATTGCTTTTTTTGAATGAGAAATCACCAACCATAAATTTTAGAAATAATTTATCAAAATTTCAACACTTGAAAAGAATAGAACAGCTAAAGAAGTTGAGATGGTATTTTCAATAAAGATTCCCTCTTTAAATATCAAAAACTAATTTATAAAGCCTGTTTCAAATTACTTGCTCTTCTACTATGACAAACAATGGTCCACCATTTTTTACACAAGAGTACTTTCATCTGTATATTGTTCAACTTCAATTGAAATTTCACTTTCAAATTCAGACTGATGTTCATATTATTTTGTGTCAKTTGTTCAGAGCCAGATTATAAATTGAATCAAGCCAATAGATCACAATTCAAACACTGGAACAGGCTGCCCAGCAAAGTGGTTGAGTCACCATCCCTGGAGGTATTGAGAAATGGTGAGCTTGGCAATGCTGCTTTAATGGTTGGACTTGATGGACTCTCAAATATCTTTTCCAACCTAAACAGTTCTATGATTCTATGAATTCAGCTCCTATTTACTSAAAATCTCACAAAACCAAACACCACCTATTATGAGCATTTTATAATAAATTGTTTGAGTAAGAACTCAGGGCTAAACACAGGCTTGTCAGAATATTACACAAGCAAAGCAACAGGAATCATGTTTAGTTTCATAAAACTATTTTAAAGCCATTTCCAAGCTTGCAGGTTGAGTTGCTCTTGTGACTTGGGAATCAGACTGCACATCCAATACATGAGTCTGGTCCTAATTTTCTAYTATGGTTTCCCAGTGTACTGAGAGTAGATTCATAACTCATTGGCAGATGACTCATAATGAAAATGTTAGAATAGCTTCAGTGTGCTGAGGAGCTTGTTCAGGTTACTGGTGTTCAAAGCACCATTTAAGGGGTGGGACAATTTAGATACTTCTAAATACCTAAACTTCCCACCACTTCTRGACTTCAGGCAAACAACCAAACACACAATTCAGGCAGGGTTGGCAGAATTGTCTTTGCTGACCCAGAGCATAAGGAATTAATCAGCATCACGAGAAATATGCAAGAACAGATTTAATAGAAGGGAACCAGCCATTTGTTGAGTCTGCTGAGTTTATCACATGTACAGACTCTGTCAATGGACACACAAGCATTTTCTGGTTTTCTTTTGTTTTTACAGTCTCCTTTCTCCTAATCAAAGAATTAAAATTAACAACCTCAAAACCAGCTCGAGTTGCCAAGAGWCTTTCCTGGCCTTACTGTAAGTCTGGGACAGAAAAGATTTAACGTGAAAAAATTCAGGTTGGGAATGACCTTCTGCACTGATTGACTTTAGTGAATGTAAATGATGGGCAGTAAATCAGGAGACATGCCCAGCGCTCAGTGAATCACACCATTCCCTTCAATCCCAGCCAGGGGGAGAGACATAAATCCTCCCAGTTCAAGCTGGGCCATGAGCAGTCCTTTATCTGTCCAATTAAAGATGTACTGTCCTTTGCCCAGCACTCAGTTGGGACACTGCACATTAATATGGAAATCCAGCCCAGCAGTGGGACACTGGCTCTGCCATGTCCATCCCCASGTTTCCTCCCAAGCTGGATGGAGCAGGGTTTGGTGTGACATGCAAACACCAACAAGTGAGAGAGAGCCCTTCACCAGAATCGATTTTAATGCCACACTGCCAGTGGACAATGTGTTTTGATGCTCAGGGCTCTCACACCAATCCTCTGGGGCTACAGGTTGGGTACTGATGCTTCCCCACCCCAAAATAAGTGCACAGGAGTCCAAACACAGCCTTCACAGCTTGAACACCCATCAATCACCCCCATGTCACTGCCAAATCTGCAGCTGGGAGGTTCTCTCTTATGGGAACAGCTTTGCTCTTCTGTGAAATCCTGGCAGGCTACAGCAGAGACAGCAGGCACAGCCCCATGGCTGGGGGCATTGAGGGACATTCACAGCCACCASCAGCATCCCTCTGAGCCCACAAGGTGATGTTTGGGGGGTCCTGGAAAGAGGCTGCCTCTGCATGAGAGTCTGGCAGCACTGACCAACCTCCCACCGGGCCCTGCATGTCCCCTGCTACCCTGCCATGCCACAAAGGAACCCAGGAGCAGAGGGAAGGGGCCAGGGAGTGGTGGCCACGTTCTGCACCACTGTTGGAGGTGGTCCGTGTGAAGAGGAGTTCCAGAACATGACTAAAAGCAATAAAACCCCTCAGACCCCACAGGCAGCTACAGGGAAAGTGGCTAATGAGACAGAGTCAAGTTAACAAACCTGGGGGTTAAGGTATTGGAAGTGAGGTATGGACAGGCATAAAAGGTCTGATCACTTCCTGTGGCAGTGAGGACAGGCTGCCTAGAAACAAGAGTTGGGAAAATGATTTTTGTTGTTGTTTTCACTAGTTTGGCACAAACTGTTACCCAGCCAAACACAGCTGAATTAATTCCTTGCCTTTTCTAAGTCCTATCCAACTTCTTTGACAAAATCATGTTATTTAAACCATCATTTATCATTTAAATCATGATAAATTAAACATTTATCATGACTCAATACAACTGCTTTTGCCCAGAGCTTTTGGAAAGAGTGGACATAGACCCCAAAAGTAGGATATAATAGAGTTAGGAGCTGAGCTTGTACTCTCCAAGCTGCACTGCCTGTAGTTCAGCCACAACTCCAGGGCTTTAAGACTTGATGCTATCAACAGTGGGCAAAATGTGGGTAYCTGACAGGTAAATCCGTGCCTCCCCTCATGGCTCACTTGAGGATCACTGACTTCTGGCTTAAATAATGTGGATAGGGAAAATGGATGCCAGTTCTCTGGAGAGTGGATTAGAGTGCTGCTGGGGGGAGGGCAGTGGTTATCCTTGCTGCAGACACAGGGTGTTTTTAAAAACATGAGATTTTCGCCCATGGCAAGCAGATAAAAGCTGTTTTACCTGCAGAAGGTGGTGCCCCAAAACAGATTTGGTCTGTTGGTTTGGTGGGGTTTTTTTTGTGGTTTTTTGTTTGTTTGTTTGGGGGGGGATTTTTATTTTTTTTTAACTTCTGGGAGGATTTACCTTCYCTAAAAAGATGGAGAGTAAAACCCTGGATCCAAAAGCATCTCCTCCCACACTGGCCACCTTACCCCACCCTGCTCTCTCCAGCACTCCATAGCTATTTTTAACATCTCATTTCCTCACATTATGGCAATTTACATACTTAAACACATCACATTATCGTCCAATATATAAACAAAGTGAGATAATGCACTGTAAAGAGACTATTAAAAAAACCCTGCAGATACACACACAGGAGCTTTTGGAAATCAGGCAGTTCTTTGAAGCAAAGCAGTTGTCCTGTATCAGTAATGGGAGGATTTCTCAGCAACACTTTACAATAAAGCAGACTTAATGAGAGCCGAGCAGTGGTGTAATTCCTGTGGAATTGCATATTGAAAGCTACATTCATACCCAAGGAGCCCATCAGGACCAGTATTGTTAGCATGAATGCTGAAGGAATTGCAAAATGAATTGCCATTTTGCTATCAAGTGCTTCCGATTGGCTCCATCCTGCCATCTGTGKCATYGGGAGGATGGGAAGCACAGGTCCGAACTTGGGCAGCTGAAAGGTGGGTCAAGGGGAAATTCTGTGCTGCAGCATCCTCTGCTTCTTCACTGAAGAAGTTCAGTGCCTGGGAAGAAAAGCTGAAACAGAGCAGCTTGCCAGGTCCTGGGTAAGGCAACTCTTTGCCCTTAAGAGAAGGAGCAACACCACTCATTGATCAGCCATGCAAAATCTAGTGATAGGTCACAGCAAAACRCTGCTTAGAAACAAGAAACTGCAAATTATTTGGCTCTTTTGAGGCTCCTGCAGCCTTCTCTATTTCTTTGTGATGCTACAGTAAATGTTGTAAGATGTAAAAACTCGGCAAGACCCCCAGAAAAAAAGGAATGTGCAGCTGATATCTCATTGAGCTCTACAGAGAAAGAGCACATATTAAAASTATTGGAGTAATTTAGAAGCCTAAAGTACATTCCCAAAACATCCATATCACATAGAAAGTCACTCACCACTGTTCAAACCCACACTTAGCTCATCTATGTACTGAATTACTATATAGAGATGCACAAAACTATTTTTTTCAAATGTTTTCTTTTTCTTAACTTCTGTTGGAATAATCATTGACAAAAGAAATATTTMATGAAAAAATGCCTGTGTTTCATCACCTTGTTCTCTGACTGAGGTACTGACACTCCAGTGAGTCAGATTTGATCTCTCTACATGAATTCCCGCTTCTGTCTTTATTTACAATTCCCTTTCAGCCTTCAAGATAAAGAATTACTGGATAATTCATCCCCTTATGTTGGTATTGCCACACTGGGATGTTTTCCAAGCAGAAAAGCCTATTTTGACTCCTGGCACAGCCCTCACACCACAAATAATCTGGAAGCTGCAGAGCTCTACACGCCCTTGAAACCCAAGAGACGCACGGAGAGCGACCCATGAGTACACACAGAACAAACCACAGCACCTTCATTGCCACTTCTTTTCAAGGTGTTCCAGCCTGACACCTCCCATCCTGAGTGTCTGTGCCGTGCTTCAGTCCTCAGCCTGGGACAGCAGTGCTGCCTGCTCCCAAAGGTGGGACACCCAGCTGTGGGGGACTGGGGAAACTGGGGAGGAATTCCAAAGGTTGGGAATGCCCAGGGCACCTCCTGACAGGGCTTGGGACTCCGAGGGGCTGTGCAGGTTTGGGTTAGGGTGCACATTCTCCTTCCAACAGAGCTCCATAAGGGTGAGGTCAAGGACATGGCTATTTCATTTGACAGGAACTGAGGCTCAGAGACAAAACCCTTTGCTCTAGRAGATGTTATACCCACAGCACCTGACAGGATGGGGCCAAACAACACAGACTGGGGTGAATTAATGACAAATGACCTTGTCCTCACAGTCATGCATCCAGGYTGTGCTTTGACCATGCCAAAGCCATCACTTGGCTCTGTCCCCCTGCAATTTCTTTGTGGCTTGCTAATAGATCCATGCCAAACTGATCCATCTCACATGATGAACAGGTACCCTGCAAATTGTTAGAGTGGGAGCTTATGGGTCCAATCCCTGACAGTTAAGTTATATGACAGCACAAGGAACAAGTTTTTAAAAAATTAAATTCTTTAAATTTACAGTACTATTAAAGAAAAAAAAAGTTTAAATATTTCCAGATCTACCAGAAGAATTATTCAAAGTTTATTAGTCTGGCTCTCCCATACATCACTCTAAATCAGAGGGGATTTTGCTAGACCTGAACATAAATAATTTATGATCTAATGGGAAATACTCTTCACGTACCAAAAGCTTMAGAATAGTTCCCCCTCCAGAAACAAGGCCCCAGTTTAGCAAAGCACACACTCAATATCACAACTCTCAATTGAAGTATCACGTATTAAAGACAAAAAAAATCAGTCACCTTCAGGAAGGCTTGGTTGCAGTTCCAGCATTGGCAATAAATATAAATATAAAATATAAATATAAAATTTTTTAATAAATATAAATAAATACATAAATGCTGCCTGTAGTGCAGGCACTGCTCCCAGCTCTGTGCCTACACCCATTGACTGCCAGCAATGCACACAAGAGAAGGTGTCCATCTTCCTTCCAGCTTTATTACAACTGAGAACAACTTGATCCTACAACACTGCTCACAAGATCACTTCTACAGGGCTCCAGTGAAATGAGAGACCGTGAATGCTTTTAGGATGAAGCTCAAACTTAAAGATATTTGTGTGATAATTTGAGACAGATAACTCTTTCCTGTCAGTCAGTTTTTCCCTCCTAACAAGGAATTGAACACCACCTCTAGTTCATATCCAGAGGGTGGAAGAGACTGACCCTTGTATTTAAAATAWTAATCCTCTTAGCACCATGTCTCTATCTGCAAAGTACCTGGACTTATTTAATGTGGGTCCTACAAAAGCAGCAATGATTCACTAAGGGCCAATTGATGAAAAGCCTCARTGCTCCCCCTTATTCTTTCCTTTGAAATAAGAGAGAGACAGGCATCTTTAAAATTCTGCATTTCAAAGTTATCCTTTTTGCTTTTGTTGGGAGGCGGCAAAATCAGACTATTTAARGAATTGTCTGATGATATTTTAAAAGGCTTTGGTTACACCACCTTGGGGAGTTGAGTAAAACAAAGGTAATTCAAAGAACACTGCACAGGTTTGTGATCTGCCTCAGCTTGGTTGCTCTTGCCCTTAATTGCATGCATCCTTCTTGTAGGGATTTCAAAGGAAAGTTCAGCACCTGAAACACTGATCTCTGCATTGGGAGCAAGTTCTAAACCACCATTTATTTATGCACACACAGCTCCACTGAACCACCAGGATCAGCCTCAGGGACACACCACAAGCCAGATGTGCTTGGGCACTCCTGGTAGCACATCCTGCTAGGTTTTACTCCATGTCACTCCTCAAAACCAGCACATAAAATACATGAAAGAAGTCAGGAGACACATATACAACATGGTGTCCAAGCCATAAGGGTCTCCAGTCTCTTGGCTATGTCCCATCCCCACTCTCCACTGTCATCCTGATCCACTTGCTGAGCACAGAATTTATCTCATCTCACTGAAATAAAATAGGGACACCTACAAGCAGGCACATTATGGAGTTCCCCTTCATGATCAGTGGGGAAAATGGTGTTTTCAGAGCARTTATTTCCTTCTAATGAGGACAGAAAGGCCATTCCAGAAGTGCCTGTGTCCCAGAGCTGCACACTGGCTGTTCATGCAGGGCACAGCCTGCAGAGTTCAGATGAATCCCACCCCTGGGGACTTGGGCTGGGCCTCATGA
This sequence comes from Alauda arvensis, assembly GCA_902810485.1. Lineage (NCBI taxonomy): Eukaryota > Metazoa > Chordata > Aves > Passeriformes > Alaudidae > Alauda > Alauda arvensis. The sequence continues at coordinate 320,565 of CADDXX010000174.1, read as the reverse complement.
GAGCAAGTAAAAAATTCCCATTCTTCTCAGTAGGCACCAAAATAGGCATCTAACCTACCTCATAACTTTGGGGGTTGGGGTTTTGTTGGTTTGAAGTGTGTGTGTTGAGGGGGAGATTTTTTTTTTATTTATTATTATTATTTTGCAAGTGCTTTTAGCAGTTTAATGATTCCTTCAGCCAGCACCAAAGCCCAGTGGAATCAGTCCAGTTCAGTGCTCCAGGACTGGGAGCTCTGCACCAGGCTGACTTTTTTTACAGCTCCATATYCCCTCCATTCTTCTGAAGAACAGACCCTGCTATGTTTTGCTTTCCTGAATTTAGYACTACTATCAACTCTTACCTCTCCAGATATCAAGACAACTCATTTAAGCACAGGAAATGTTACATATTAGCACTAAGAGAAGACATAAATTTTCCAYTCCTATTTCAAGTAACTTGGCAAAATACAATATATTTTCACTTATATAATGCATAGTTTGAATTCTGATAAATGAGGTAGAACATTCTACATGCCTGTTCCACTTGCAAAAAAACCCCAAAATCCTCACTTTTCAGAGCTATAAAAAACTGCTGTTGCCAAAACAATAAAGATAAATCCAGCTTTGAATTCAGCAGGCACATTTCTGCAGCCATTCTGTGCGTGGGCCAGAGCTTTAGAGCAGGTCCAGTTGTGAGGCAGTGCCAGGCTCAGGCTCAAATCTGTGCAGTGATGAGGCACAGCCAGATGTGAGTGGTAACACTGTCCAGGCTCCAAGCTGGCTGGATGCAAASCAGCCCTGCTCTGAAGCTGGAAAAAGGAGGATTTTTGTTTGAGAACACCCTCATTGAAGTACCTGAAGAGGTTTCAAGGAGATGCTGGGTCCTGACAGCAAAGGCACACACATTATGGACAGCACTGTCCAATGGAGCTCACATCTTCCTGCTATTYATCTTCACTGCCATAAGTGGAATTTCCCTGTTTATTTAGGTGGAGAGGTCTGTTGCACACAGTTTGGAACTGATCTGTCATGTACACACACAGCATTTGAGCCTTTAGAGTTAGCACTGAGAAAAACTTTTGCATTCAAAGAGTCTTCCTGCACACAGATACTGAAACTAAATCCAGCAATTAGCAGTGTAAGCTACTGTCCCAATCACAAATATAATCCATTTTATGGCTCAAAAACCACGTTTCTTTTTTGTATTAATCATTCTGTTTTKCACTTTTGGTTGACCCTTAGCTTCCCCTTGGCCTATATCACTTTGCTGACAAAATTTTCATTATTTAGGGYTTTCCTCTAACACAGGACTGCTTTCCTGCATTTGAAACACAGCCAGAGAACACTCAGCATGGAGACCTTTCAAAAAAGGTGTTTTTTTCCAGCTAGAAGGGTGGAGATGGCWACATTTGAGAGTTTTTGTGCTTCCTGAAGTGCCTTTTCACCCACAATGTAAATGAGTGGTGACCTTCTGTTCTGAGCCACAGGACTGAAGCAGAAAGGTCCYGCACATCCTTATAATTTCCTCAGGAACTGGTGTGATGCCAAATTCATTTCAGCTGCTGAAGGAAGCTGCCATACCTCAAGCTCARCAGACTTAATAGCCTTGAGCTCACAACGTAATAGCATTATTCTGTGTGTTGGATGGTGCATAAAATGCATTACACCAATATTTAGACTATTGTGGACCTGACCAACCCATCAAGAATTTTACCAAAYAAAAGGAAGCTCAATTTTGAAATGCCCAAACTTGGCTCTGCTCCAGTCAGAGCACAACTAAAATAAATAAATAAAATTAGTCTAAGTTTTCTGTTTAAAACAAAATAAACATTTCTAYTTAATACAAAAATAAACCTCAACTGATTGTGATTCCAATGTATTCTACTCTAATACTTAATGAAAAACAGTGAAAGTAAAACCAGAATGTCGTTTCAGAAGAAAAATCAAGGATGTTTCACTCAAAAAAAATCACAAATAAAGCTTTGTGCTTTGCCTTCAAACTGAGATATTATGAGAACAATGATAATTCAGCAATTTATTCTGATTTGACAGAACTGAATTCAGGTGGAGCTCTACCAAAGKTTGCAACAAGTCTGTATTTTATCTTCAAATATCTTCTTTAAAGCATCCTCTGCATCTATAAACCCCTGACCACCATGGGAGTTATTCTCTACAGCCAGAAGCAAAATTGGAATCAAGCTGTGTATCTCCACATTCTGTTCAACCAAAAGGCTCCTGATTTTAAAAAACTTGTATTTTACCATAAATTTACATTCCAAAATAAGGAATGTCTATGATTAAAGCATCGTTATTGATGTTTGGTTATTAAATTTGATGAAAGGTTTGCCTTTTTGATTGGTTTTAGTATAAAGGGCCTTAACTATCTGATCCAGGAGAAAGAAGAAGAAAATTTATATATATATATATATAGTTTTAGTACACAATTCCTTTATTGAAAAAGTTGGGTTTAACCCTTTTCATACCAATATTTAATATTTACTTGGYTACTGATGATAAACTAAACAATTAAAGGGTATCCCAATGATATTGAAATGCTGTWAACAGGCATTCCCTCTTTCAGGACCACTCTGCACTGCAGACAGTATTGCAAAAGAGACAGCAAAACAGAWATTAATTCAAAGGGAAATACTTCCCACACAGCCCCACCCTCCCCCAAAAAGGAAGAAAAGCAGAAAAAGCCTGGATATTAATACCCAGTGATCTTTCCAACCAAAAGTGTGTTTTCATTCGAACATTGTTCTTCCTACTGCTGCAAAATGTGCTCAGGAAAAAAAAAAAAAACCATGACAAATGCTTGTAATATTTACAAGATGTCACTGCAGTAAAATATGAATATATTTTCCTGCTTGCAGAACAACAGTGCAGCCCTATTTCCATAGGAACATGCAGTGGGTTTATCAGAGGCACTCTGTGTGTGCAGTGTGAGCCTTTCCAGCACACACATTGCACCCAGCACTAAGCAGGACTGCTGCCAATACAATTTGTACTACAGTAATCTATTAGATTCAGMCAGACTTGCCTGAGCCTGAGGGGCTGAAACGGAGCAGCCATGCTGGGAATGTTCTGTACAACCCCGAGCTGAGAGGGAGAGCAGGAGGGTGATGCCATGCCAGCACTCTGCCAGGCTGTGCTGACACTGAGCTCTGGCCATCCCATGACTGGGGACAGCAGATGACAGCATCTCCCCCTCACTGCCATGCACAGGGCCCAGCAGAGCCTCCTCACTCTCCTCATGCTGAACTGGCTCCTTTCAACCTCCAACTTCTTTTACTTCAGCAGAGCTTGAGCAATTTTGCCTCCACTTCCAAATTATCTGAATTTCTAAATGTCTGCTGGGTGGGAGCACGATTCACCATTTCACAAGTCCTACATTTTCAGTGTCTCCTTGCCTAATCCTCTGCCCTTCCCCAGCTCCATGAGTGTGCTGACAAAGCAGATATTCCAGTTGCAGATGGCCTCAGGCAAGCCTAGGTTGGTTGAGGTCAGTCAAATCTGGCAGCTGCACTTTGCCAGCCCTGCCTTCCTGCTCAGAGGCAAAGGAGCAGCAGCTCACTCCTCTGCTGGCCTCCTCCCAGGCCACACTCSCACTGAGGGAGGTGAAGGTCCCTTYTCCATCCCAGCCAGCCCTCAGCTCAGCTGGGCTTTCCTCTTGTAGCTCTTCCCCAAGGCTTGGTGTCGTCTCAGGTGTTGAGGACAGGGCTGATGAGTTTTCCAGAAGATTTTGGTGTTTCTTTGTTCACACCAAAGTGCAATTATTGGCTCCATCAGACAAACTTTCAATGCCTATTATCTCAAAACCCTGAGATAAAACAAGTGACACCAGTTTCTTAGGGATGAAGCCACACAAACTCAGTGTGCTCTGTGTCTGGGACAGYAAATGTGCAGGCTCTCTGGGTCTCTGAACATCAAAGAACAACAGAACACAACAACTGGGRCTTCTCCCAACACTTCCAAATGCTTCATGGGCCAGCACTTGCTGTTACTGTTATTCTTATGTTTCTGAAATAAACAGCATGGAAAACCCCAATGCTAATTGACAACAGCTTACACAGTGACAGCCAAATTAATGGAGCTCGAGATCAGTCGGAGTGGAAAGGTTTCAATTATCCACATGTCCTAATGGAAGGACAAGGCTGGCAGTAAGAGCACCCTGGCCCTGTCTGCTAATCAAAGCTTCTCTCCCAGTATCCCAAAGGTGACAGCTTTGTGATCATTAGTAATTATTAACACCCTCCCAGCCTTTATAGTTAACATTTTTAACTCTAAAGTTAGCATTAACACTTAATGTTAGAAACTAAAGAACTTCACTGAAGTTAGATTGTCTTATCTGAAYGAGTCAGCCTTAATTTTTCAGGTTTGGGCTTTCTAATAGCTGAAGTTTTCATCATTGCTTGACTGCTGTTTTCATTAGCTGATACTGTTGAAAGTTAAAATACACTCAAGACTACAACATTCATTTTACAAGTCTTCTTAAGTAAGGTTTGGGTGTGTAACCTGCAATTAGACTAGAAAATGCACTATAAAGTGAGTTTATTAGCATTTGTAAAGGGGAAGTCAGAATCATCTGACAGCTTTTTTCCCCTGTAACTTCAAGAAGTGAGAATTTACTAAAAATAGTGTGAAGCAAGGAAAGAGTTGAAAGGAACGTGAAAAGGGGAAAGCAAAGGGAATAATGGCACCACATAAATATTTTAAATACCTATTTGTATACCATGCACTCCACAGAACTAACACACATCACAAGGTTTCCAGCTCCARTGACATCTGACCGTGCTTCCCTTTGTCCTGCAGGGAACACTCTCAAGTAGCACAGAGTTGATAAAGGCCATGAATGAGCACAAATACAATTCAGTGACCTCCAGTGTCCTTGTCACTGACATGTGATATTTATGCATGTGAGGCTAATCTGAAGCCTCTCTCAAGCTCCCATTCATCATTAGCCCATCAGATGCTGACTAGACCATATATCTCTACCTGGATGCTCACTAATCTTTGACTATTAAACAGGGATAAACCACAAATTTTATACTGGGGGCCTGTCACTCAACTATTTGGATCTACTTTGTGGCCAGCTCCTTTTGTAAGGGAGCTGAGTATGACCTTCACCTAGGGCTTGTCCTGGGCACAAAATGCCACTCAGCAAGAGCACCAAGGCAAATTCCCAGGTTTTCTACACCAGCACGGATCTGCTCAGTCCAATGGAGACATGCCAGATTACCCCGGCTGAGGACCTGGCCACACATTTTCAAGGTACTCAATTAATTAAGCTTTGGAACAACCTTGCAAGGTTCAGCAGCACAAAGTGAAGTGGGAAAAGTGCAAGAACTCCAGGGCAATGGCACACAAGGAAATGCTGYTTCCCCCAAAGGGCAAATATCTTGACTGCCTTGCTTTTTAACTGTACATCCCATCCTTCCCGAGTCAAAACCCCTCTCTAAGCTCCACAAAGCCAAAAATAGTTACAGCATTAAGAASTGAATCTGGGGACTCTGTACCTGTGTGTGTGATATTGCTGCAGGAACAAAGAGATCAAGTTGGGCAGTTGGGGTTGAGTTCACCCATCTGCTCAGCCTGGCTACAGAAAGATGTTGAGTTGCTTTGTATTCATTACAACAGTCAAAGAATTGTCTGTTATTTAGGATAATAACAGCAATATTAGAAATTAAATGCTTACATTCTCTTGTGTTTCCTAGCATTTGAAAGAACAGGGCATAATCAGTAGAAATCCTCCTGCCTCCCATGTGCTTGACACCCAGAAGTTTTGAAACTCMCAGAAATACCTCTTTTCCACACACTGAACTGAAACGGTTTGTTTTTATTTAGAAACAATGACAAAAAAWCTGAGACAAGGAACAAGTGAAACAAACCTAAGATGGAAGGTTTGAAATCTATGATAATAGCCCTAGAAACAACCAAGTTCTCTCCCTGCATGAGCAAAGACCTTGGAATTTCACCCAATAAATCATGCAATAACCCAGCTCAGCTGTTCCAAACTGTGTTTTATTGCCCTGTGCCCACTCAGCCTTAACCCAACTCATTGCACTGAATGAAGGAGCAGTAACATTAACAACTTCCAGAMTTGCTGGACTCACAAAGGGCTGAGAGGGCTTGGGAAGGCTCCTGGCATTCTCTCCTGCCTTTGCACACCTACAGCCTCGCCCTAATTACCCCACTGTAAGTATTTCTGTACCCCACCTGCATCACTTCATCCTCACTGAAGCGGAGAATGCAGCTTATTCAGAGCATCTTCCTGGGCCA
>CADDXX010000174.1:295609-313948 GCA_902810485.1 Alauda arvensis | reverse complement strand
GAGCATCAGCTTGACCTTCAGCGCCCCGAGCAGCCTCGGGCCTTTATGTGAAGGAGCGAAAACATCCCACCAAATTTCAATCAGAGCCTTTCAAAGGCAGGAGCGCTCGCAGCCACAGAACAAACGCGGTGCGGCTCCGAGGCTCGCAGTGCCACGGCAGCGCCGGAGCTTTCCGCCTGTCGGGCCCCGCGTATAAYGGGGCTGATTTATAGTTACCAGCATGGGACTTGATTCGAGAGCTCAATCACCGTGACTCCTCGCAGTGGGGTTTGCATGCTGCAACGGGCCTCAAAATTGGAGAGGAATTTACCTCCCGCTGCCGAGCATTACATAACAATCAACAGAAAACAAGCGGAGAGCAGCAGGAGGGCCCCGTCATTAGCCCGCACAGTCATGTTAATGGAGATGTACACACACTCATCTATCTGCACTTATTATGGAGCTTGCCAGACTGGGATTGCACTGCCAGGAGGAGTCTGGGGCAGAGAGAGACAAGATACGGGCAAAGAGCTTCGAAACTCCGCTCAATCCGCTGAGATTCCTGCGTTAACGTGGGGGACTGGGAGGTCTGGATCTCGCACGCAGCAAAAGGGCTCACAAAGGTTTGGAGGTGTGTGTGACCTGGGACTGTGCAAAACGCTGCAATCCTCCACGGGAATAACGGCTCTACCTTCACCTGTCTGCTCTTCCGAGCCTTGCTGCCAAGGCAACAGCTCCTCCTCCGCTAAAGGATGCCCACAAAGTTTTCCGAACTTCAGTCAGTCTGCATCCCAAAGCAATCACAGGCTTCAGTGCCAATTAGACGGTTCACATTAGACAAAGAGTAGTCCCTGTAGGGAATCCTGCTGCCCTGGCATGCAGAGAAGGACAAAGGCAAAAGCCTAACATAATTTATAAAGCCATTCACACCAAAAGGACTCGTTTTCAACATAATATTTTGGGTAACTGCAGCTTTGTTTTTGTATGATATATTGTCTTCAACATCACAAGATTACTTCAAAACATTCCTAAATTTCTCAAGACTGAGGGACAGAACTGGTCCATTTGTGGGYTTTTTAATGAATAAAGTGCTTGAACACCTGATGTGACTTAGCAAAGGTGAACTGAGTCAGAGCAGAAAACAGCCACATCACATTTTCTCTCCAGCCACTACTTTGACTTTTATATATATTCCTGCTTCCCTCCCAAGCCAGCAATTTATTGTTACTCCCTCACGGGGTAAACCCTGCAAATTCATTCTAAAATTAGAGTATACAAGGTTAACAAAAGGTCAAGACCCTCTATGCTAATTTAACATGAAGGAGGCAATCCATTTCCCCTTCCCAAACATGCATTAAACGCAGAGCATCTCTAATGGCCTGAGAGTTTTCTCCCTGATGTTTCAAATATTCTTTCTAAATCACTAAGCTATGGATCTAACTTGTGTTATTTCTTTTAACAAAATTAGGAATGACAGCTTTAAACTATCTTAATGTTATAATCAAATCAACAGGAATGTCATTAGCTTTCCCGATTGCCATTTTTCTTTTCTGATTAATACTGTGATTCCTGTAAGGAACACTCTTTTCTTAACCCCTATAAACAGCCAGTACATTAACCCCATGCAGGTTGAATATTTCTGCCATGTACTAATTACAAACCAAAGGAGAGGTCCCAACATTTCTCCCCCACCTCCTCAAAAATGTTGTTCCTTTCTCCCCGTCAATAAATTGACCCAGAAATATTTGCAAACTGCCGGTCATTTTACATTTTAAAACGAAAAGCCCCCTGCAGAATTCAGCCACAAATTGATCTGTTTGGACAAGGCTCTGGAATGTATCTGTTGCAAGGACTAGACAGGACAATAAAAACCATCAGCCACTGAAGAGCCCCTGGCTTGTTTCTGAATATTTTTCTTTTAGACAGCCCAGAACATCAAGCAAGCTGCACTRCTCACCCATTTCAGACCCTCTTTAACCTGAATACTTCTATCAAGTTTGTATGGGAAAATAAACTGAGAGCTAGAGAACCATAAGGGAYTAATACATAACTGAATTAGGAAAGTGGCTAAACACCTTTAGACTCCATTTTAGCTATGTTAAAAAGAGCTGCTTGCTTTAGTGGATGTTCAATGATCTCTGAAAATCGTGTGTTTAGCCATAACATCACTGAATTGTTCTTACTCAATGTTTCTTCCCAGTGATTCACCTTCTGGTTCTTATCCTTCATTTAAACCCTTTGTACTTCTGGGTCAAGAACTCATTTCTTGTTTTGTTTCTGAGCAAGTCCCACCATGGGRACCATGACTAGCAATTRTTAGCACTARTAAGTACTAGTGAAGARCTAMGACACAAAGAGTATTMGYTTTCAAATGTTTTTGTTTGTTTGTTTAATCTYAATGGGAAGAAATGAACCAATAAAATGCTTCTCAGCTTCTGTGCCTTGTTTTCATGGACAAAGCCTCTAAGCCAGTTTAGGTCAGAAGCCCATCTACAGTTTGTGAGCCTTCACCCAAACCAACCAAGTGGCACTAACTCAGAAAAGCCARGGACCTCCTGTTTCCATTTCAACTGGTTTTCCTCTGGAAGCTCATCTCCTTCTGACTGTGTTTTATGTTGTGCATCTATTTCAAGCACCTACAGCTTAAAGAAGCAAGATGAATCCTACCTAGAACTGCTTCTAGATCAGGAAGGTGCACAACAACAACCAACCAGAAACGAGGGGCAGTAAGAGATGTCCCCCTGCAACAGCACAAGCTGCACAGGGGCCAGCCTCAACATTCTGCTTTGTTATGCACAGTCAAACTAAGCAAGGGATGGTGGAGCAGTGCTGAGGAGTGCCAGTGAATCAAAAAGGCATTATGGGAGACACTGCCGTGGCTTAAAAATTAAAGTTAGCAATTTACAGTCTACCAAAATTGCAGCTGGAACTGTGCTGTAAATTCTCCCATGCCACCTACTGGTGCCTTCTTTATCTACCAACTGTATTTTATAGAAAGACACACAAATGTGGTGCATTTATGGATAGTGTTCAAACTCATTTTTTGGTGGACTTGARTGGAAAGACATGAGGGTCAGCCCATAACACAGGATCTCCTTGTTCAGGTACCTTAAAAGAGAATTAATTATTACTGCTGACAGCTTCRAGACCCCACAAAGATGGTGAGAAGCAACATGAAGGAATTTAGGGCAGAARATGCTGCTCTGTACTAATACAAATCTGCCACAAGAAGGGCAGGGAAGCCAAACCACCTCACACACCCCCCAAGAGATTTGTGAGAGCAAACCCCTGCTTGCTGCTCTCCAGAACATGGCTCCTCCTGCAATCCCACAGCCAGGACTGCCCATGATCCTGCTGGCATCATGACTATTTGCTTGGCTGGGCATAAAATGGAAGAAGGAAAAAAAATTGCTCGTTTAATCAACCTAAACTACTTTTTTTATTATTTAACATTAAAAATTAGAGTCCATCCTCCTCTATTTAAAAAGAGAGCTGTCAGGTTCTGACCTAAGTCTAACCAAAAGGAGGGATGGGGAGGAGAAGGGGGGACTTGGGAAAAATCAATGAATCTACACTAATAAAGGTTATAGGAGTAAAATTTACGCTGGATGCAAGTATGATCCTGTAGTCTTTTTATTTTTTTGGCATGCTGCCCCAGCATGATTTACGTCGAGATAACATGATGGAGCCTCCACCATTGAAAGGAATTAAATAAAAATGCAATAAAGGAGTACAAAATCAATCCGCTTACAGTTTTGTTTAATAAAAATTCATGAAGGATGGGCGGGCAGGCCCATAAGAAATACACCAGTTCAATGAGGGGGCTCTATCAAGCCCACAGCCATTAGAGTGTAGCAGCAGGATAGGATTATTGAACATTAGCATGAGTTAGCTGTGTGCCAGTGTGTTGAATATGCCTCAGTTCCCCCATCATTCCAAGCTCTGTCATTGCTGCCAGTCAATAGTGCATCTATCACCTGAAATAACGGCCAAGAAAAGTACAAAAGATGGGGATTTGACCTTGACTGAGAAGCTGATCCATGGGGATTTGCCAACAGGGACAGCTGTTTTTTTCAGTCAGGATGCTGGGACTAAAACCCCAAGTGGACACAGCCTACCCCTGGACATGAACAGGTTACAAGGGCTTTTCCAGGCTCAGTTTGGGTCCCAGGCTGTCACTTCTCACAGCTGAGTGAAACTTCTGTCCCCTGGAGACATTTGCCCTAATGATAAGATTGCATTTGTTTTCTTAACTACAGGCTGAGGTCTGAATGCACAGRCAAACAAACATGCCCTGTGGCATGGTCAAAACTTAATTGCAAAATCCTTTAGCCACCCTGATTTTGTAAGAGGAGCTGTGAGGCTTAGCCTCATCCCTTCCCTCCAATGGGCACTTAAAAAACTGTTCCTTACAGTCATGTTGACAAAAAGAGGATTTAAATGATTACAGGTTACACAGATGAGCATTTGGGAACAGAACTTGGCCAAATCCATGCAATCTTGCTGTTGTTTTTCACCAATTTCACCAATAGTGAAACAGAACTATTCTAATCTCCACCTGAGCAAACCACCTCATTTTCAGAACGTTCATTTCCTCTATGCTAAAGTCCACACTCTACAGGGTTATTTTTTATTATCTCACAGAGTTCAAGTGAAAACATGGCTGAAAAAATGGACTTGTGCCTTGCATGAGCAAAAGCGAGCTTGGCAGTCAGGTGGGAGCATTCCCTCTGGAAGTGCTCACAAAATACTCTGAGTATGTGATGTCACCTAGTGGTCAGGACACACGGGACTGACAGGCAATTAGCATTTTCTGCTAATTCCTCCACGAGCTGGAGGTACCTGCTCAAACTTCCTAAAGGCTTTGTCAAATAAAGACCACCCCAAGGCAGAATGAGACTTACACCTGTGATGGGATAGGTGCACAAACAGTGGGATGTGACTCATTTCCTCCAACACCAACTGCTAATTCCAAACTCCTTCTTCCCCATACTCAAGTCAAGCCAAAAAGGTTAAACCAAGCTTTTCCAACCACCAGCAGTGCTCTCATCATGCTGCAAGTCACAGAACCACAGAATTTTTTGGTTGGAAGAGACCTTCAAGATCATCGAGTCCAACCCAAAGTCCTGCAGGCACTCAGGAGCAGATAAAAGCACAGAATCCATCAGACTCCATAAATGAACCCCGAGTGTGCTCTCCACAAAAAGTTCCTCTCAGAGCAGGGCTGGGAACAACCCCAGAGCCTCAGACACACTCCAGCTTGTGCCAGCTCACACTGGGTTTGCTGGGTGCCCGATCTGCCCACACCTTTCCCCAGCAGAGGGGATTCGTGCCTAGGGAAGCATTTCAGCTCAGCAGACTGACTCTGCCCTAAGCACTTATCACAGACAAAAGGCAAAATGCTGTATGAGCCCACTGCTCCCCGAACGAAGCCTCRGGCCAAGCAGAACTGCCCTGCCAGTTTTTCCTGGCTTTTCTTGGCTGTTTCAGTACGCTGACTTGAAGGACAATAACCTCTAGCTTGTTTAACAACTTGTCCCYGCTGTGTAATTACACTTCTTTTAATTGGCTCGTGGGGTTTAATCATCTCCTGGGACTGAGCTCGCAGCGTTTCTCATTAAGTGGCGGCACGCACTCGTGTTCCGAGGACAGGGGGATGTGCTCCRGAGCTGCACACGGGGGAGGCTCCCTGAGCATCCTACAGACTCACACGGAGCTCTCAGCCACGTCCAGACACACACACACACTGCTCTGAGGCAGCTACAGCCCAGAGTGCACAGCCAGCCCTGCTCAATCCACTGGCAGCTTGTTGGAACAACCAGAGGAGGCAGAGCACACCAAGGATTGCGAAACCACAGAGAGGAAGACTCCTGGCAGAGGCACAGAAGAGTGGATAAAGCCATGCTCTGTCCCTTACACAAGAAACTTCTCCCTGTTAACCTCCCTCTGCCTCAGCTGTTCCAACATTTCYCTCAGAAGTTTGCAAACTTCAGCTGATCTCAAAATTACGTTTAAAAATATATCTAAAAGATTCCCACAGTAATATTAATAGTCTTCATTTTCTGCCAAGTGCCTTTGTGCCCTCCTGGAGCACAGGAGCAAGTCCAGAAGAAGCCACAAAGATGATCAGAGAGCTGGAGCATCTCTGCTTTGGAGACAGGCTGAGAGCAATGGGTCACTGAGCTTGGAGAAGACCAGAGAGCYCTTAGAGCCTTTTCAGTGCTCAAAGAAACCACAAGAGCTCTGGAGGGGAACTTTCTACAGAGGCAGATAGCAACAGGACAAGGTGAGAGTGTTTAAAAGACTAAAAGAGAGAAGAGATTTAGATTGGATTTAGAAAGAAATCCTTCCCTGTGAGGATGCAAGGCCCTGGCACAGGGTGCCCAGAGCAGCTGGGGCTGCCCCTGAATCCCTGGCAGTGCCCAAGGCCAGGCTGGATGTGGCTTGGAGCAACCTGGGACAGTGGGAGGTGTCCCTGCCATGGCAGGGGTGGCACTGGATGAGGTTTAAGGTCCATTCCAACCCAAAGCAGTCAGTGATTGTGTGACAGCAAGGTGGGGTGTGTGGAGGGAGTCTCTGCTGAGAGGCGACTGCCACATCCCCAGCAGTCAGCACCAAAGGCTGCTCACAGGAGGATGAGCCAAGGACACAGCACATTGCAGAAAAAGGATATTTGACATTTGCTGAAGGAACAACACTACGTTAAACTTGTACTGGCAGGGCCTTGAGATCCAAGGAGTTTTCTATTACTTCTCAGCCATGCTCTGCCGGTTTGTTTGATTTTTCCATCAGAATCCTGCAGCTCAGTTCACTTTACCAGAGGGGGAAGTTGCTGGGAAAGGGACTGAGAAACAAGAATCTGTCAGAGAGTTGTTTTATTTCCTACAGCACTGGCTGACTGACCAAAATCCTATAAAAAAAAATAGAAAGGAAAAAAAAAGTCAAATTCAGGAAAAAAGCCCTGAACGTGTCAAGGCTTTTGGAACAAATGGCACAATAGGTTTTTCCTGTAGCTATAGGCATGTATTTCTTCTTATTTTTTATTTATTTATTTAAGCCCCTGTAACACACCATTTCCCCCAAAGTGCTGCAAAGGTTCAAAGGCTTTGAGAGCACCAATAAATCACGACCACATAAATGTCCTGTAGTGAAGTTTGATTCTTATTTACCCGGGGTCTTTGGGCCAGTGCTCAGTCTGTGTTGGAGAAGGCAGATTTACTTCTCCTGAGATGCCCTCAATTCACAGAGTGCTCATCTTTCAAGCAGCACAGCTCCAGCCTCAGCTGCCAAAACACTTCTAGCTGCAAGTTTCCATCATTTGCTTTATCACACTTCCCTTTCCCCTCCCAGATACTGGTCTAAACTCRGTTATGTTTAGAAATACCTTGTGAGTGGCCAGACTGTGAGTCAATGGATCTCTGTAAATCACTGCCATATGCAGAAGAATTGCAGCCTTTAGTGAGCTTTCTTCTCAGGCCACCTCTAGCCACGATTCCCTCTCTAAAATAACCCTTAGCACTGTGGCATGTGTAGGGAAMTCAGCACAGGTATAAGCAGGCTACRAGAGTGGGGCACAAGAAACAGAGCACTAAAACAGGACAGAAATCCTATTTTAGATGAACTGGATGCCCAGCTGCATAGCTAAGGTGCAGTTCTGYCCTGCAGGCAGTAAAGCAGTATTTCAGTCTCCACTCCACAGCAGGGATGATCTGCTCATCCAGTTCTGCTAAGAGGAATACCAGACCAGCAACAGAAATTCCAGCAGTTTGATTAAAGCAAGCACCTAAATAGAACAGCTGTTTCTTCACTTTTTTTTCTGTTAGGTGACTTAGTCTAACATTCATTCTCTAATGTCAATGAATATTTACTCCCAGTCCACTTTGAAGTACCCTTTTTAATTATTCACAGTTTGTACAACTGCAGYTATTCACCAGCAATTTGTGAATGGAGTCCATGTTAATTTTCTGGGAGAATTTTTTCTGACAGGAAACAGAACCAACACCCAGAGAAGTAAATTAACAACTCACATGACTTAAAAACAAAAGACTACAAACGCAGRTGATTTTTCAGATGYGTACATGGAAAAATAAGAATTAAAGACAACCAATTGTAGCAAGCCATTTTGCTATAGAACCCTAAATTTTTAAAGACAAATAGAAAACAAGTGTTCAAGCACCAGAGAAACATCACAATTCTGTGCATCATCCATTAGAGACATATAAACACATTAAGCAAAAAACAATTCTTTGATTCCCTGGAATGTGACTGGGACATCCACAGGTTCAGTTGCAGGGGGAACGCACGTAGAGAATCTCATCCTCAGACAACAGCCTTGAACCCTGCAGGAATCTGCACAGCTCTGCTTTTAGGAAAGGCCTTTTGTCATTAATAGCTTAAAAGTGTTGAAGGGAAATGTTGGCAAAGCCCCAGCAGCAGATCTGAGTTCATTCTGTAACCCGAGGAACAGGTGGGTGAATTAATCTGCAACCAAGAGCACTTTGTTCCACCCCATGCAAAAAAGCAAAGCCTAAATGGGGATCCAGTGTGCTCTGAATTATATCTATTTGACTTTTATTTAATTTGCCTTAGTTTTTCCCATTCTCTTTCATCTGAAGAGTGCAGAAGCTCCTGGCCAGAGGACCTGCTCTTTAGCTTATAAATTTAAGGTAATGCAAATGCATYTCAGGCTGTTTTTATTTATGCTCTAAGTGGTTGGGGGTTACTTTAATAAATAAATAAAGGCAGCTGARCACTTGCTATGTAGCCATATCTTCCAAGGGTTTTGGTCAGGGTGGTGCCCACATTACCCTGTTGTGTTTGTGTTGTGTGCTCTGGATGACAAGTTTATTGGAAAATGAACAAGAGCCCCTCTCCCAGCCACTGAYAGCAAAAATCCATCTCTAACATAACAGACAGATATAATTGTTGTGCACCCTGTTAGACATGCCAAGTGATTGATACAATGCAAAAAGGACTGGGGTGAAATTATGATGATCTATAAAGATCTTTCTGGAACAGGGAAAGAGGAAGAGAATCATTTTTAATATGATTAATAYTGCAGCAGAGAGGGGGAGAAAGGAAAGAGATGGGATTTGTTCCTTGCTATAACACTCTACTCCCAGGCAATACTGCTTAGCAGGAAAGCCTTCCAGCTGAGGGCTATGAAACAGTTATCACTGGTAGGTGATTAAGTTACTAATTCTTCAGGGAGAAGACATTTAGAGGCCCATATTAAAGGAGAGAGAGGCAAAATTACATTCCGTTTCAATTTAGTTTAGCAATTCTAGTGATTTAGTTAAATGAAAAGCAATTGTTCCAATTAATAGTATTGAATGTTATTCATCAAAAGTGTCAAAACAGCTGTGTTGGTGCATTAGTAACCTATTCTCTTGTCAGAGATATGGATAATTCCCCGGGATTGCACGGGGGGAATGGCAGAGCAGGCAGGAGCACTGCACGTCCCGCGGCGTTAATGACTGCAGGGTCATGGAGCTGCTGCCAGGCTCCAGCAGCTCCACACCAGGCTGGGAGGGACAGCTGGGGTTCAGAGCAGGGCAGGGGATGCTCCCCAASACGTGAATSTGGCTTTCAGCCTGCCCAGTGCCAYCCCACAAACGTCCYTCAGSATGGTCTGACAGGGCACAGCAAAGGCTCCTCTGCTCCCCATCCCTCTCCTTCCCCAGGGAGAGGCTGGGACCTCCACCTTGCTTTGCCTCCAGCTGGTGCAAGAACAATTAGGAAGCCAAGCCCCAAGTGCCAAGCACCGTTTTGATCCTCGGCAGAGGCAGCAGCCCTGCAGCAGCTTTTCTCATGGAGCTCATCCATCAAAGCAGTGATCAAGGAGCTGAGAGAAAAAGTTTGGACATAACCCCTGAATACAATGGGGTAATAAAACACAATAGTGCTGCTGGCCTGGGAATATGACACTCTGGCACAAGACAGAGCCTTCTATTTTGGGATAAACAGACCCCGGTCTGAACATGGCTGAGGGCATCCTGGAGCTCATTAATCTGTATGGGAATGACAGAGACAGGATAACAGGTCTGATAAGGGTTTCCTCCAGCCTTTTCCTCGCACCATGCAGGCCCCTGCAGCCACCTCAGCTATCTGCACTCAATAAGGCTTTATACACTTCCTCCCACGACCCATAATTGCCATCTCAGTGCAGGAGATACTATCGCCTTCCTTTCCCTTCAAATTTCCATTGCCTTTCTATGGGAGATTAGAAAATCCTGTCTTTCTTGGACCCTGCTGTTTGTTTTCTCCAGGAGCTAAAGAAAAACACATGCCTGCCGTGTGGCTGAGTTGAAGGACAAGGGCAGAAAAGGGTGCTGAGGGCCCAGCAGGAGCCTGCTGCAGCTTGTGCTGCTCCTCACCCAGGGCCATGCCTTCACCCTCCTCAGGAACAAGGGAAACCATGGCCCAGTTCCATCCCACTGGGCAATGGTGAGATCCTCCAGGTCACACCACAAGCCAACAACTACAGCAGTCTCCTGTGTCAGATGATGTCTGTTCTTTTTTAAAAGTAGTTATCAGGCAAAATCAACCAAAATGTGGGTGCAGTCAAGGAGAAACGGAGTTAGCTACCTCAAGTGAACGACAATTCTGCTTTTTCTTTCTGTCTCTGGAGATACCCTTCAGGCCACAGCATCCAACCTTCCTCATGMAGGTAACAAGGCTTTACCAATGTGRCTTTTGCTTCCTCTTCYCTACTCCAATGACTGCAGTTACCCTGCTTTAAAACACACTGAAACAGCCAGGTACTCTTGCTGAACACAAGCTAAAGTCAGTGCAGAGCATCACATCATAGCAGCACTGCTGGAATTGAAATGTTACTTAACAGAGAGGGAAATAATATTCCTTATCTGGGCAACCCAAACAGTTTGTTATCACCTGCTCACACTGGGAGCAGGAATAAGGCTTGAGAAACTTGTAACTGCAAAAACCTTCCCCAGCTTCACAGGTAAAAATGTATAAATCARATATCCTCACTAGGTTTGGCACTCCACAAAATCCCCTGTAAGCCCTAGCCTGGAACTGGACCTGCATCTGCTTTTAGCATAAGAGCTTGAACACACACAGAAAGCAGCACCTGAACTCAGGGGCTCTGTGTTTTGTTATGGCCTCTGGTGCTTTGTGCCTCAGTAACAGGGCTGCTGAAACACAACTCCAAGCCAGATCAATGAACTAAATCCCCYCACGCTGGTCCCAGCACAGAGGACACACAGGAGGCCCATGCTAAACTGCTGCAGAAGGTTGGAGAACACACGTKTTAACTTCACAGTGGCGGCCAGAAGAACAGAGAAGCACTTTGGAGGCCTCCCCACRTTACAATTCAGGTTTTTGGCAGGAAAGAAGCTTCTTTTTGGCAACTCATTTTCTCATTCCTGCTCAGGGTGGTAGGATTTTAAATGGCTACAGGGCATAGAAGGTTACTGATCATAAAAGTGTGCATTTTAATRCACCAGAATAACTACAGACATGCCTACTTTGGTGCACATGGCTCCATCTTAGCTGTATTTCAAACATGCCACATAACATTTATTATGAAAAAGAATTAAAGAGCCCTTCATTAATTATTTGTATTACCATAGCACCTAAGGGCATTAATCACACATCAAGGCACCGTTCAGCAAACACTGCCAGAACACTGTCTGCCCAAAATCTAAATCCAGGGCAATGGAAAGAAAACAACTGCACAGAAATAAAAGAATGCACGTGGTGTAGGAAGCACAGRGTGCTTTAGTCAGCTGGAGAGGCAGCAGAAAAACCATGTCCTCTGCCATCAAATTATCTGTGCATAGCCCAGCTGAGGGAGGTTTTTAAGAGAGGTTTGGTGAGGATTAAGAGTCAATAATAAGTGATCAGAATATTGGAAGGCAAACCCAAGGAGAAGATGTAGAAGAAAGTGGGCAACTTGCAGCTGTTGTGGTGCAGAGCCCACAGAGACAACACTGAGCAGCCAGGTACAGTCTGAGTCAGGTTATGGATCAAGAGGACTCCTGGAAGGTCCTTTCCAGCCTGGTCCTGTGACTTTCCAACAGTTAAAAATAATTTTAAAATGGACAATAAAGTTCTAACACCAAGTTTGTTAAACAGGCCCAAACTTGAAATGTTTCATTACAAGTGAATACCAACACCATCCCCTCAGGCTGAGAAGCCAGGGCACGAATGTGTTGGGAAATGGCAGACCCCAGGAAACCAGTCAGAGCTTCAGCATTCCTCAARATCATCATCTCCTGCCAAAGTTAAACACCAGTGATAAACAGATACCAGCTTCTGGTCATAAAATGGAGCTGAAGTCAAGAATAAAAGCTCAGAGCTTGCCAAGATGGTGATTAGTAACCAATACACCAGGTAAGCTCATCCCACACCTCCAGTGCCCACACCAGCCCCAGAGCTCAGCTCCAGCACAGGCTGGGAGCAGCCATTTGTTCCTAACCATCRTTTGGACTCTTCCTACCCCATCTCTTGGAAAATGGGATGTGTCCTCATGCAACAGGCAGTGATTAGAGAAAACAGCTGGATGTTGTGAAGCAGCAAATAAAGCTGATCCCTCCTACCCACACAAGGTTGTGAGATTTTGGTGCATTAAATAAAAYCAAATTTGTGTCTGAAAAGCCACTGGTGTGTTTCACATGCCCCATTTTCCTCCCAAGGGGAGGCTCTAGCGTTAAACTATTGGGTAGAACAGAACAACTGCTGCACACAAAGGTGGTAGTGAAAGATGAATTCTTGTGATATAGCACGTTGCCATATATGAAATAAACTACTGTACTTCCCAGCTGTAGCTTTCTTTAATTCCCATTTTATTTTGTTACTGTTGTTTGGTTTGTTTCAGAATAAAAACAGGCTTATACACAGCTGAATAATTAAAAGTGTTGTCTTCATTAAAGGAAAAAAAAATAAAAGGGGAAAAAACCCATGAAACTGCCCATGTTCCTGTGGGGGAAAAAAAAACCCAAATATAAAACCAGACCAACTTCCCATTCAAAACCTAAAAGAAGTGTTCTCCCAAACCTGACTGTACAGGAATGTGGCTAATACAGAAAGGATTTTTTTTTTAATTATTTAGGTGCATTCTCAGAAGTTAATCAACTAATCTTCTTGATTTCCTAAACCAAGAAAGGACCAGATGTAGTAATCTCTTACAGACACGGTATAATTGTACTGTAATCATAACAGAACAATATCTGCACATATGCTTTTGTTAAGCACAGGGCACAGCCTGACACTACTCATTAAGAAACAAATGGAACATTCAACCACGGCTTTCATTTGATCTTGCAAAGATAACACTCAGTATTGTTATTCCAGATTTGCTCTGTGTGTGCAGGACACAAAGGCATTCCCTCTCACAATTAAAAAAAGAAAATAAAACCAAAGCAAGCAGGTCTGCATGGGACAATTGACCAGTGGAACAGTCTATTCTGCTATTACCACTCTGCAATGACTTAAAGGTCAATCCAAGCACAGAATTAACACCAAAAAGCAAGCCTAAAGCAGTTCTCTTACCCTACTAGGGGCTTGCTGGCCATTTGTCTTATGCACAACATTTTTCACCATCACATCAATGCCATTTTACACAGCAGTGTACTCATTGGTATTGTAATTTAAACCTTGCCTATGCCCTGTGTATGAAAACTTCTCAGCACAACCAGTAGCAAKAGCAGAAAAGGAAATATCAAACAAGCAGCTGGTGTAGCTTCAGAACCTTCTGAAGGGTGTGCCTGGCAGGAAAGCAGTTAAAAGGCAGCAACATGAAATTGCATATGATACAGCACAGTGATGCTACTGCATTATAAATAATGCTGAGGGATGCATTATTTATACATCTAATATTGGGCTCACTTATGAAGAAAGCTTCTTTCTTCAGTTTGTCTCCAATAGTAAAAGGCAGAGAGGATCCCACAGCAGAGATCGGAAGGAGACACGGGCAATTCAGGGAAATTTGGGAGGCAAAACACAGAAAAACATTGAGTGGAGCAGTCTATTGCATTTCCTAGGTTTAATAAGTTGGAAATCTCGAAAGGTTAGGAGCTCACCTTTCATTCATTTAAACATTCAATAGGAAAAAAAAAAATGGATGTTTATTTGAGCCTTATCCCAWGTCTGTGTCCTTTAGCAGCTGCAGGGCTGGCACGGAAATGCTCTGAGATTTCTGGCACCTCCACGTCTGACCACTGTTCTAACCCAAAACTGGAGAAAGGCTCTGCCCCARAAAAAGTGTTTAAATTGGCTCTTGCAAGAGGGTGGAGCCTCCAGCCCCACAGCGAGCTGGGTCCTGTACCACACTCACTTTGTGTTCCTGTGCTGAGTACAGCACTCTGCACAGACCCAGCAGGAATGCTGCTGCTCTGAGCACCTCTTTCCTCTCTGCACTGGRAACTCCACCAGCAATTTGTAAACAAGTGTAGCTATGAGGATGTAAGCACAAATGAACCTGATGGTTAGCCCAGGTCAGAGCAGCAATGGGGCCAAACCCAATTTTTGGTACCAACACTTTTCCCTTCAGCCAAAAGTGTCTGTAACGAGACTTTATCTGCCCCTTGTCCCACAGGGTTTCACATCACGGTGTYAGATGTCCACCAGAGCCACCTTTCCTTGCCATCAACACACACAACTGAGGCATGGACAGAGATCCCTGCMACCCATGGGCACCAAAGATTGCTCTGGAGCTGGGGTGGACAACCAGATTGGTCTGCAGAAAATAAATCAGTGCCAGTAGGTCAGAAACTGCTCTCAGCAATGAGCAAAGAGCTCTTGTGGGCGTTGATGAGTCCCACCAGTGTCTAATCCAGGCCAGGCAGGGCCCTGGGGGAAAYTGAAGCTCTCTGGTGCTTTGCTGCTGTTGTTGTTCAGTCCAGCTTTACCTCATAAAWGCAAACTGGGCCTGTGCTTGGGACCGTGGTGCTGACAGTCACGAGCTCATCCCTACAGCTTTCTTTTGTTCTTGGAGTTGCAGAAGAAAAAAAAAAAGGCTTGAAGACCAGAATGGGACAATGATCCCAAAAGATAGCTGGTGGGTGTTTTTTTTTTTCCTTTTTTTTTTTGAAGTACGTTTCATGAAACCATTCACTCCAAACCCACTGTTTTGGAAACTTGCTTTCACAATCCTGTGCTCCAAGGTCTCAGATTGTCCAAATTCCACACACTRTTCCTGAAAGGGTTTTATAGTTCCATGTCTGACTGAACCAGCCTACAAAAAACACCCTATTAAAGCCCATTAAGACAAAGATGACCAGTGGGAAGGAACTGAGGTTTTTCTTCAAGATTGAAGGTTATCTTCCAAGTCCAAATATTTCACATCCATCTTTTCAAAGCAGCATTTAAGCACATCTAGTTACACTTTGGTTCTCCCCTACAGGTGCTTTGCTGCCTCYTCATCTTTGTTAACAAAGCATTTAAGGGCAGGAGGTTCTCAGCTCAGAGACCACAGTGAAGAGCTCAAAGCCTCTCCTTCCCACCCCATTCCTCACAATAGCACAGGTTGGGAAAGTAATTGGCATCACCCCATTTACATTCCTACAGCAATTTTTCCTGAMTGCTTCCAACTGATGGCCAGAACACGCCCCCACCTCAACCCAGTAACATGAGAAACTCATGTTCATTTTRAAGCATTCTGGACTTTCCTGGCTGTGCACAGGAGTTGAAGACACAGGCTGAGCACTGCCTGCAGCCTCCAAACTGAAAGCAAAGGAGGGATGTTCAGATTGTGTTACACAAATCCGAGTCACAAGACTTGGTTTGCATTTCCACACAATTGGCTCCTTTAGCTTGGCACAGACAAACTGTCTTTTCCTGTTACAGGGCTTGTAAGAGGGATRCAGAGCTGACACCAACTTATCCCAAGATGTGAAGCTTGCCAGGAGTTCAGTTTTAGCCCACAGATTGATTTTTTTTGTGCCACTCCACTCGTGGCCATCCTTGAGATGAAGAACTCCCTCAGTGCAGAAAGCCCCAAGTCAAATCACATACTGGAGGTTACTTCATGCTGAGCAGAATTTCCAGATAAACTTCAGCAGTCAGATCTACCCAGCACTGCTGATCCCAGCTCTCCACTTTGCTGTGCAATTTCAGACACAGCTTAAAGGGGAGAAGCCAAAAGAAYCCAAAAATTAAAAACCACTTTCCCATATTCCACTCAGCAGCTGTCATAGRGGAAATGCAAGTGAAGTGATTCATTCTTCCACTTATTCTGATGCAAGAGCATCAGCCTCTCAGATTTGGGCTTTATTACTATGCTCTGCCTCCCCAGACCAATCATAAGAGTCAAATTTTGACAAATTTCATACTGTGAGGCTTTTAAACAGTCAAATATTGCTTTATTATTTAGAACATCATTTTTCGGTTTTGTTTCCAGCTGYATGCAGTACTGAAGTTTGCATTAATGCCCTGCATTATATCATCCTTATCAGACAAGTTCCCGAGGTACAGCTGATTCTCCTTTTTGATTTTCTACAAGAGCTATTAAAAATGCTGACCAAAGAATATAGATTTTCATTAATATTTCCTCTTCTTTTGATCTGTTCCTTTGATTTACCTGACTCTACAGCCCAAATAATCAGAAGAGTTCCTGTCTTTCATGCAACAAATGCAATGCCAAAATTTAATCAAGCCAAGGTTTTTAAGATGGGGGGAAAGAGGCAGTACATTTAAAGAGCTTTTCCTCACTCTGTCTCTCTCCAGATGGTTTTGGGAAAAGCAGACCCCAAGAAGATGAACCATTAAAGTATCCAACAGCATTAGTGATTTCAGAGGACACATTTCTCTGCTTTGTGGGCTTGAAAAACATTTCTGCAAACAGCAAGGCTGCTGAGGATGAGAATTTAGATTGAGRTGGAGACAACCTTTTTCTTTGGGCAGGGGAAAACAAAGTGTTGCTCTGGTGTTTTCCCCACACTGTCTCTTGCTTCAGTTCAGTTTTCTCTGCTAGCTTAAGCAGCTGATATGCTYTCAGGACATCCAGCTGACTGTACACTTGTTTTTCTACCCTGTTTTGGCATAARGTTGCTGTCCTTATTCTTTCTGGTATTGTTCCTGCACAGGAAGGCAGGAAAATACATTTCCAGGCTCCTAATATATGTTTGTTTTCCCTTACTGTTGTTCATTCTGTTTACACAGTGGTTGTTTTCCTTCATCTCTGACAATGAAATTAAAACTCTCTCCTAAGAGGAGAGAGAGATTTCAGGGAGTGGAAAACACAGAGTAATGGGGCAAACAGAGACTTTGCCTTCAGCACTCTTGAGGAGTCACAACCTTGACCCCAAGATGCCCAAACAAGCTGCAAGTGTAATGTGCACTTTTGGCTCAAGCCCAAAACCCCTTGTTTTTATACTATTTTTACATTAGTGAATGAGGGAACAGATGTGGTTCAGAGAAGTCAGTGCACCCCAGAACTGTGCTGCAATCACTCCAGAGCCATTAAATCACCATCACTGCTTTGTTCAGGAGTCCTTCAGCTGTTCCAGGTAACTGCTGCTCCAGCCCAGCTCCAATACACGCCTCAAATATATGGATAACTCAGAGAAAYCAGAGAATTCATAATTCACCCCATCTATCTCAGAGTCAAAATTACTCATGGGGTCTGACGTTAAAAAGAACAAATCCCTGCAGGGTGTGAAAGCTGCCATCATCTGTGTGTGACAACAGCTGTGTGTGGATCTGTAGTTACTCAGCTTTTTTCCACATTTCCAGTATCAACTTGGTGATGCAATAATTTTCAGAGGCCAGTGATGAGGATATTTGCATAAGCAAAGCTCTGACCAGTCCAAKGAGAGGAATATGCCAGCTAACACAGAAGTTTAGAGGATGCATGCAATCAAATAAAGGAAATCTGCAGCTTCTCCCAARAGGGCCAGAATGCCTTCCAACCAGCCAAACAACAAACAAATCAGCTTTTCTGATAGCCTAGAAGMAGCCTCTTCCTTCTTTCTTTTGAAGTCAAATAAAGAAGTTCATRTGTACATAAAAATGGGAATAAAGTAAATAGATCTGAAGGCTCTTAATCCTCACAAATTCTTGCCACATCACCCCTTTCAGTGAAAGCCTTGAAGCCTCATCCTTCAAGCAAACACTCATGTTTTTTTCCCAGAAAAGGAGTGCCAAGGAAAGCTCCCAGTCTGACCATCCAGGAGCAATCTACAGTCACATTGGAGCCACCTGCCCTGGGACTGAGGCCCCTGCACACCAACACAGCCCAGCACTCACAGCCAGCCACCAGCCTGACCACAGCTTTCCAGAGCAGGATCTCACGTCTTGCTCCTTAAAATGATTTAATCATGGTGCAATAGCCAAATAACAGTTTGAGATGCCTTTGAGCAGGGAGCCCAAGCAGAGGAGGCCATGGGCTTTTATACC
>CADDXX010000174.1:270409-295149 GCA_902810485.1 Alauda arvensis | reverse complement strand
AGCTCTGTGTCCCTGAGTGTCCCTGCCCTGGCAGTGCCACAGCTCTGTGTCCCTGAGTGTCCCTGCCCTGGCAGTGCCACAGCTCTGTGTCCCTGTGTGTCCCTGCCCTGGCAGTGCCACAGATCCCTGTACCCTTTGTTGAGCAGGGCCAGCAGTTCTGTGTCTCTTGCCTGGGGCTCCACCCAGAGCCCACCCTGCAGTGCCCCCTGAGCCCCTGAACTGGCTGGACCCCCCTGCACTGGCTGGATCCCCCAGCAGGGACAAAAGGCCTTTCCCCTCCCAGTTTCCCCACTGGGAAAGAGCTGGCAAGGGCCATCATCTCCCCCTTCCACACAACTGCTGGCTGTCCCAGTTGCACCAGTGCTACAAACTGGGATGCACACCCCAACAGCCACCATTTCACTCAGCACCATCCYTGTCCTTTGTTCTCACAAGGGATGACCTCATCCCTGACCAATTCCAACTGTTTTCCACAGTGATATGATTTCCATACCTAATTCCATATGGCCAGAGCAAGGTTTGAGCATGAATAACCTGGAGCCTGAAACCACAGAAGGGGACCCACTTCCCTGGATGACTTCATAGGTGACCTCTGTTGGCCAGGGGCCTTCCCCCATCCCACCACAGCTTTGTGTCTGAAAGCAGAAACAGCTTTTAATCTATTAAAATTATGCAAGAATGAGCCCACAGGTTATTTTGGAGACATCCAGAAAGATCCCTGAACCATCAGTAAAATTCTAGGAATCAATGGCCAGCTCAGGAAGGCAAAGGAGGAAACATAAAAGAAAAATACTCCTCTGAGCATACCATTATTGTTAAATATCACCATTCCAAACGTAAGAGATAAATTTTCAAGTGTTACAGCAGGTCTCAGAACCCTATTAATAGAAATTAGAGGGAAGTCTAATAGAAAAAGACAGAGAGGAAGACATTCTCTCCACTGCTCCCTGGGGAAGGTGAGAAAAGACTGAAAGATGACACTTTATCTCTTCTAATTCTCGTGGGACCCATAATCACAGCATTCATTCAGCAAATAATAATAATAAATATGGTCTGAAGTGACTCCAGCTATTTCAGCTTTAATAAATGGGTTGAAATAGAGGCAAATTCAGATACAGAGAGCATCTTTTCAATAAAATCTGATAGGGTTATTAATAACATTAATGGAGTACCMTGCTGTCTCCATTTTGTTAATAGTTGCCTTGTTCTCCCCGAGTCCATTCCCCACTCCCATGCACAGACACAGACAAACACACACACTTYTCCTTCCAGTGATGACAAATTCAGACTGTCAGCTTTCTGCTGGCAATGCATCCCAAGAATTAGTCAAATTTGACATGATTTTATTGTTTTATGGGAACTGCCAACAGGGATTTTTCTGCCTGAAGTACATTTATATCCTAGCTCAAATCAGATCCTGCCTCAGTTCATGGCCACAAAAAGGATAAGCCAGGAAACCTGCAGCTCCTCAAGGACAAAAAAAGTTGTGGCTGTGATGGGATGCTTGGAGCCTTCCTCCAGGTAACTGTGCCTTTGTTTTCACTTGTCCCTTMCTCTCAGGACAGCTTTTCCTTTCAGCTTTTTGTTCCCCTATCAGGGAGGGAATCATCCCCAGTGCATGGGAGGGTATTTGGGCTGCTGATGCAAACTCAGATTTTGAGCACTGAAAATCCTTGCACACAGTTTTAGCAGAGCTAAAAAACTGTCAGCAGAAGAACAAGTTAAAGTGGGTGGATCTGCCTCAACTGTTTGGTTTTAGTCTAAATGGAGAGTTTAAAAAGGTTCTCCTTTTATTTTGTTCTCCCCCTGTTTATGAAACCATATCTGATCCCTCTCCCACCAAACCCCATGAAAAAGCAACTATTGACTCCAGTTGTAGGGGGCTGAGGGCTCCTGATAATTTGAAATTCACCCTTATTTATCCCATCTCACATCAACCCTTAGCAGTATTTTCTAAATGTCAGGTTTTTACAGACTTAATGAGATTTAAAAAAGCGTGTTCCTTTCGCTTTGCATTTTATGCTTTCAGCTGGGACTTCCATAAAATCATTTTGGTTAGCAAACAAGATGGCTGTATGATTAAAGAAAAAAATGCATCTCATTTCCCTCATTCCCATCTATAGATGGGGAAGGATCAGCCAGAGCCAAAGTGTTTTATATAACAGCACTTTCCTTGCAAGGAGACAAAAAAAAAATAAAGAGAGAGAAATAGAATTATAGAGTTGCAGAGAAATGAAATGTTTGAACAGAAAATAATTTCCCTAACTTGTAGCCTGGAGGCATAACCTGTCAKAGCTCTGCATGAATTGAACAGTCAGGGAGTTCAAGTTTTTTGCAGCTTACCATAAACGAATATGCTCCATCATCTCATCCTCAGAAGACAAGGATTTGAAGGAGCCACTGTATTTAGAACAGAAAAAGTGATYCTAGGGCTTAATAGAATTAGAGGGAACCATCAGAAGCCAAACACAGATGGAGACTAGATGGAAGGTGACAAAAAATCCCCAAACCACACGCCACTAWAGACAGAGAGCTAAGTGGAAATTCTATTTTAAGCTCTTCTAGAGACCATGGACTAATCAACTCATATCCTACAAGCACTGCACCCTGGTTTACATACTGATACCCAGAATAASTGGCAGATTTCCACATGAAACAGAGAGCACCACACTGTGAGTCTCAGTGTGGTGGGTCAGCCTCRGAGGCTGCTGCAGGAGGAGAGCCCCACTGCAGGCTCTGCCTTCTGAGAGAGCTGAGAAGAAAAAGAAAAACTCTCAAGAAAGAAATGAACTACTTTAAAATCTGCATTGAACAGATCAGGCAAGATTCTCTTCTTACATCTGTGGTCTCTTCTCCCTTGATCTTCATGGGCTGCTGGTCTGAAATCAATGCAGAAAGCACAGTAAGGTGCAAGTCCTGGAGGCTACTCCACAAACAAGACACAGCTGAACAAAATAAGTATTTTTCCTAAGATATTCTCTGTCCTCCAGCCTCGTCAGGACCAAAGAAACACTGTGGAGTTGATGCTGTCCCAAATGCTGCTCTCTGAACTGCTCATGGGTCACAAGCAAAGCACAAGCTCTGCCAGGGACACAAGGCTGGATTAKGGATTGACAGCTCCTGCCTGGAAAAGTGCAGAGTAAGAGACACACTGAAGAACCCCCAGCTGGCAAGGGGAGGTTTGTTACCCATTCTCAGGCCAAAAATACTTCTCTATTTTTCCGCTCTATTACATTATGAAAAGGTCCCCCATGAAGAAAGCAGGTCTGTACTGGGAAACCCCTAAAGAAAGTCAGAGCTGACCTGGTGCCAGACCTTCTCTCTGCCTTTACTGGCTCAGTTTGCTCTTCCCATGCTTCTATGGGACAGATTTCCCTTTTCCAGGATTTGCTCTAACCTATCACAGTTCAGGTCCCAAATTGCTACAGGTATTTCAAATCCTTCAGTGATCCAAGTGCTCTCTCCTGRAAAAACAAATCTCTGCCATCCCTACCCCGAAGTGTGACACACCCTCCTCAGAGAGAAATAAAGTATTTTCCTGTGCTAGATCCCACTCTGACAGCAATTCCCTTTTTTACAGAAAGCCCACACTGGAACCATCCTGACCCAAACCCACAGGTTTCCAGCCCTAGACTCTGCATGAGAGAAAATCTGCAATAAAAGCACTGAATGCACCTTGTTTGCACAGGGAAATGGGTGCCCAGCTCTGGGTTACCTGTAACTCACAGGTGCTTTCCCACCTCCACTGGGAGATGCAGTTACCTTCACTGCTTTTAGCTGAGCTCATGTTCAAGTCAGCAGCTGGGACAGTTTGTTGAAGGTCAGAGGGAAGATTTAAGCAGATCTGCAAACTTCCAGTGCTTTCTAGCATCCAACCAGTAGATCTTATTTTCTCTCCACAAAGAGAGGGAAATACCAAGAAATCAGCATTCAGAGGCACCACTGGCAGAAAGCCACTCACACAGAGCTGCCCCACCACCCAGTGCCCCCAGAGCTGCTTTGCCCATCTCCCCCTGTGAACAAAGGGAGCACAGGCACGGTGTGACCTGCTGGGAGCAGGGGCTGCTCCAGAGCACTCMGCCTGACCTCGGGGTAATGAACAGAATTAATATGGCACAGCCTCTAACACGGCACCACTTCCCAGCAGCACAGCCACAGCCTCTAATTGATTAGTCCATAAAAATCTGYGCACTAAATTGAAAGGAGCTGCACTAATTCTCTTTTATGTTAAATTTCTGTCTTYCTCCTTTATCGAATCCTTCGTCGAATGTCCCTTTTGCTGCCTATTGTGGGCTTGCTCTGGGCCTGTTTTCCTCTTGCCCAGATTAAGTACCTAATCAAAATCTTGTCTCCCTTAATGGCATAAAATTGAAAGATAGATATTGCACTTTACACAGCTGATTAAACACTAGAATGTGGCTAAATGCTTTACAGGGCTTGTTACATTAACTAACTCTGTCATCTGCCAGCTATCTTATAATTGCATATGCTCATGTTGCCACTGGTGAAGCCAAGGTAAGATTTCTTTTCCCTCCATTACCTCTTTGCAGTCTCCCTCCCTCCACATTGGCACCCACCAGCAGCAGGTCAGAGAGGAGCTTAGAACTCCCCTGCAAGAACCAGCTGAAGACAAAACTGTCTGGTGGTGATTGACTCTAATTTTCTGTGTGTTCAACTTCCAGTCACTGGTTTGTGGCCATCTCAAGTGACTGATTTGATGGGAAGTGACAGTAAATATGCATTTTATTTCTGAAGGAAACAATCCTGCCCACACTTCTTGTCAGCTTTAATGCTGGGCACCTCGTTCCATGAGGCTGGAGAAAGCAAGGATAGAAAAAACCCCAGAAGTGTTTACACTACTTGGTTTAAGAACACATTTTAAAAAGTCTGAACTTCCCACTGGCTCATCAAAGCAGGATCTCATGTAGGTATCCAGTGTAGGTATCCAGTGCTGCACATCTTGGCTTTTTTCTTACACTCTGATAATGATGSAGATGGACTTTTTGGAAGATTTACAAGTCTATCCCAGCTGATTTGCCTTTCAGACAAGAGTTTCACCTTCTGCAAGGCACTCACAGAGAATGATCTCTAAATAAAACCTTCTACTAGATTGTTTTGAGAAAGAAAAGAGCAAACCAACCCAGAAAAGCCATTCCAGAAATATTTTTGGAAGAAAGAAAAGCGATAGAGATTTTGTTAGCTGTTCTAAGGAATTTTTAACAATTGAAACATTAATCAGGGCTTGTATTTTGTTTAAGGATACAAACCATGTTGCCAATGCTCTGCAGGTAAGATGTGTTGTCTTTGTCATCCCCAGACACAGCAATTTTAGAAACCTTTGCACAAATATTTGTACATAGATTTCTTTAAAGTAATTGCCAAAACATTCCTCCCTTTTAATACAGAAAAGAGGCTGCACATTACACCCAGCCTGTCAAATGAGGAAAGCTGGTTCAGTTCATGTGCATTTCTTCCTGACCCCAATCTTTTGCAAAGAATCTATTTTTTAAGCAATAAAATAACCATCCATTTCTGGTCCATATATTACCCTGAAAACCTTTTTTCTTATTTCTAAATTCCACTGCAGAATGTGCTATAAGTCTCTTTTTGCCACCTACTTTCTAACTCTTCACCTTCTTGCACAAAAGCAGGACTCCAGCCAGGCAAGGAGGCTGTGTGGGAGCCACTCCCTCTCTGAGGGACTGCATTCACAGCCCACTAATAAAGTTACCACCAAGCTTGGCCCTAAAAACACCCAAAGGCCCAATTTTCTTCCCATGGGCTCMGCAGTGAGGCTTGACTGGGTGGGTTCTCCCTCCCCAGTTTGCAGAGGTGCTAAATCAAGTGGAGCTCCAGCAGACATTACAAATCTGCCAGCAGTTAATAATCAATTAATTGTTTTCTTATCCCACCAGGATGCTGCACCTTCTCATCTTCCCTTCTCCTGAAACCACACARATTAGTTCATGGTACCATTGTTAATGGCTCATAAAAGCTTACTAGAGGCTATTATGAAATCTTTACTAAGTGCTTGTTTTTAAATATTCATGAAGGCACAATATATACTTGRATAAGACATGTAGCAAGTTACAAAACTGAACCCTGCACTAAACATTAAGGTCCCAGGAAAGATTCATTTAAAAGGAAGGCATCCACAGCTCTCTCTTAATCTTCCTTTCTCTTGATCTAAAGGTAATCTTGCCAAATCCTTTTGCCTGCAGTTTCACACTTATTAAAATTCTTTGGTTTAAGCTAATACACTGATTCCAAATTTCCTCCTGGAGGAGGAGAATATTCCCCTTCATGTGAAGATCAATATGCAACAGTAGGTAACAAAACTGATTTGGCAGGTTTCAAGGAAAAGCTGTAAGTCAGTTCAAGATTGATCTGCAGGTATCAAAAGTAGGTGGAAATTCACTCAGGAACCAGCCAAAAACCCACCYCAAACTGGTCATTCAATACAGACAATTCTTCAGCAGTAAGCATTTTCTCACCAGAAAAATGAATGGCTCTGTGACCCACGGAGCTGGACCCACAATTYAGAGTGGTTCATAAAAGCAAGACCAAGCCTGACAGTTCTGTCCTAGTGCTTAGTGGACATTTGGCCAAAGCCACGTTCCCTTGGCAGTCCTGCAATTCAGCACAACTGTCAGAGCCCTGCTAGCAGAGGCACAGCAACCCAGCAGGGTATTAAATCTGCTTACAGAAGGATGGGATGAGGAGCAAAGTTTTACCAGTTCTACCCAATGCCATCAATCCCTCACTTCCAGGATCAGGTTCACAAAGAAATACATTGAATCCCTTTMTATGTGTAAGCCCCAGTGCTCTGACCCCTGCCAAACACCTTTTTATGCACTGGAGCAGGTTTGGGAGGGATGGAATTCCCATCATGTGCTCTCCAGCAGAGAACASCACGGGCACCAGTGTGCAGGCAGGAATGTTCCATTCCCAGGGCTGCTCTGATGAGGTGCTGAGCAGAACTGATGGRGTGAGTTACCAATGCCTCAGCAGCATCACAGCTCCCCAGGACCCCCCAGCTGCCAGGCAGCCAGAACAGAGCCATTGTGCCCTGCTCCAGGAGGGCCTGGGTGGTCCAACCAGCCCCAACCCTGGGCCTCTTCCCAGAGCCTGAGCTGGTTTATCTGCTTAACTCTAACACCCTCCTGCAGTGGCAGAAGGATGTGCTGACACTTGCTGAACTTCAGACCCACCTTCCAGCACTGGTCCTTCTCTCCCTTCCCCAGAAAGRGTCACAGCAGCTTGTGGGGGTCTGAAGGGGATGGGGAGGGCAGCACTGGGGTAAATGACCCCTGACAAAGGGGGAGAGTGACTGAGAAAACTCCTGTTCAGAGTTCTTCACTTTTTTGCAAATGGTTTCTTGCAAATGGTTTTCCAGTACAGGAMTATTTGGAGATACTCTCCTCCTCCCAGGATCACAAAAGATCCAAAGCAGCATCACTCAGTGGTGTTGGACATCTGCACTATGTGGGAAAAGACAGCAGTTACCAGGATGTATCCATCAGTTTGCATCCTGGGGTCTGCCTTCTTCCAAAGACCCTGCAGGCAGTGGGGGCCTGGAGCAGGAATTGGACACAAACATCCCTGTGAGGAGTCAGAGTGAAAAGCCAGGGAAGGGAAGTCCAAGCAGGAAATCAGGAATTACAACTGCTTGCAATACAAGAGTCACCATCAGTGATGCCTGCAAATGCCCCAGCAGCAGCACCCAAATGAGCTTTGAGCTGCTGAACAGAGCAGGCTCTGATCTGCCCTTCTGAGATGTGTTCTGGGTTAATTCATAAGAAAACTAAAGTATGACAAAGACATTAGCAGAARGATCAAGATAATTCCTTCACTTCAAACCCCTGCATCTTCTTTGCTGATCCTCACTTCTCAATTCCCATTCTATTTCTCCCCAGGGACTGTTTGATTAAATATATGTGAATAAAAAGTATCCATTCCCTTTTGAACTAGGTTAAATTAATAGTGACCTGAATCAGACCCCACAGTCCTGACAGCAATTATTTATCAATGGATCATTATCCATCTCTAAATACAATTCCTTGCTCTTTCCAACTTTAAGTGTATTTAAAAAAAAAAACACATTTGCAGAAATAATTTGACAAAGTCAGGATTTTGCCAGAGGTGTGGGATGGACTCTGGACAAAGAACAGACATTAGGGAACAGAAAGCTGTTACCATTTTCTCACCTCCTTTTACAATTTTCTTCCCATTTCCAAAAGACAATCAGAAACAGAAAGTGAACTCASATCCAAACAGAAACAAAAAACAAAAAATGTCAACTATCTCACTATGGCCACAACTGCTATTTTAACACTCTGTTTTCTTCTTTCCTGGTCATAGCATGGTGTGAGGAAGTGAGCTCAAGCCATGAGATATAACTTTGATATTCCTAATTCTAATTCAGAGAAATGTTTTAAGATTCCTTTTTATTTGTGGACCACATTGAACACCAAGATTTCTTGTACTTATTCCGGAATTTAAAAAGTTTTTCAAGCCAATGCCTATAACACAGATGAAAAAATGCCATTATTGTTATACCTCTCATACAAAGAGGTTTTAGATCTCAGGGCAGCCCAGCAGTAAGGCAGACACATCTTTAGAGCAAGTGGTTCCTCTCAGCTGGTGTCAGAGATTTGCTCAAGTGGAAATTAAAGGTCTTACTGCAGGATTTTAGAGCTGTTGTGCTGAATGCTCTTCCTTTGCACACCAAAACAAGATCTATTTCTCAATCCCTGAATGAACTTAGCAGCTGAAGACATTTGTCCCACTTGCCTACAGAAAAGGAACTGCAAAAACCTACTTGTCTTTAAGGAATTTATGCAATCACACTTAAAACATGAAGGGGTTACACAACCCCAAACTCTGACATTCACCTTGAGCTCACAGAGATCTCCAGATCATCAAGGCAGCCTGGCCAGGCTGGAACACTGCTGGCCATGAACTGCAGCTCACCAAAGCTGCTTCACTGTGCAAGGAGCTCCCACTATTGAACAGTTCAAAGTGAACACAATAGCAGCAGCTGAATGGCAAAGAGCAGTGGCATTAYTGAAAAAGCCACACTGAAGTGAAATTAAGTTTTTAAATACTGACAAGTTAAAAAAAAAAATAAAAAAACCTGGATAGAAGACCAGCACTGACATCCTCCCAGAAAGGACTACAACATCAACACCAAGACCTCTGTGTTCCTGATCCAAAAGTAAACAAACCTTTGTACTGCATTGAATGCTGAGAGGAAGAACAAACCCTCTTTGCACATCACTTAATCCCACTGACCTCAAAAAAATTGTTCCTAATCTCTCTCTCATCCTGGACATGATCTCAGAAGTAGACTGGGCATTGCTGAGTTCACCGATACACAATTATAGTTTGGTCCTTATGGAAAAATGAAGATTTGCAAAGCTACAGAAAACTGAAGGTTTGCAAATTGACATCACTTGAGGTTCTAGATTTCAATTTCATTAAAGACTTTAAATCCAGAATGGCTGGGACATAAGATTCTCTGTTTTGTCCATCTTTAAATGCCAGACAACCATCATCCAAAAAAGAAAGTGAGTAAATACATAAATAATTCACATAACCAGAATTTAACCATAATGAATTCAACCCCTTTTTACTGTAAAGGGAAAGTTATGCTTGCAGGCATAGTTTGGGCCTTGTTTTTAAATGCAGAGAATAGTAAAATAGATGCAATGCTTATGAATTATTAAAACCTGCACAAGGRTTTCTTTTCCTCTTCCACAGCTTCTTGTTTAATCCTTGTTCATTGTTGGGGGCTCTGGGGATGAGTGACATTTAACACATCTCTGCTTCCTCACCCACTGCCATGGGGGGAGAGGGAAGCACACACACACACACAGGCATTTGCACACTGCAAATGTTCCAAACTTTCATTTCCCCACATCCCCTGAACCAACCAAGCCTCTTGCAAGGAGAAGACAGAAATATTCCCATCTGGAAGAGTGTCCCAATCACATCACTTCATCTGTTATGTGAAATAAGAACTTTTCTCACCTTACAAAGAATAGATATTAAGGATTAACAAATTTGGGGATTGGTGTTTGTTTTGTTTTTAAATAAAGTCATATCCTTATTTTGTAGATGCTGTGGTGGTCAGCAGRCAGGTTTTGATGTAATGATAATATTTTTTCTTAAGAAAAATGATAGTTTAGGGGATATATTTAAGAACAGGGATTTAGAGATTTGCAACCTGAAAATATTTGAGCATCCCATCATATACCAGTCTTCAGCACACAAACAGATCCCCCCAGAGTGCTGGCAGCATTRGCCACTCCATTATTCCCTGGCCATTTACAGCATCAGCTGCTATATAAAACCTATTTCCTATTTTCACAGGGAACAACAAGAACAAAAATCCAGGCACAAATTAATCACATTGTCCCATRTGGAGACTTTTGAAACAATGGTTAATTCACTGTTACAGCAATAGTGGTCTGGGTATAAACGCCAGACAAGATTCCAGGTGGAACAACTGATCCAAGTAAAGGGAACACAGCCCCAAAGTGACTGGTTATTTCCAGYCCCCCCATATCAAACTCCAGTCAGAAGGTGTCACCCTCCCTGGTGAAATCTGCCTTGTTCTAAAGGCAACAGAGCAGAGAAGGATGATCCACTACAGCAGCACTTCCAGGAGCAATATCATTTTCCAGAAAGGGATTTAACAGATCTGGCTGTTTGAGACTAATTCAGAAYATTTGAGGCATTGAGGAGTTCAGAGTAAGAAAATGATAATTTGCAGGAAGTAGGGCCACAGTAGCCTACCCATGTCCATTAGTGCATTCCTAATTAATGTGCCAATGATGCAGAGTATTTCTAAAAATCCTAATGTCAACTTTTGCCTGTACTCCCACTGTGCACAGCCTACCTACCTCAATTCTGGTGCACAAATTGTGTCCCAGAGACTGATAATGTCCATGCTAAACCACATATTATTTAGGCATGCTTTTAATCAGACTGTAAAAACAGGCTTGAAAGTTTACTTTGAGAAACAAGCATAACATCAGAATTAAAAACAAAGATGACAGGACAGGAAATGTTTGTGAGCTGCTGCAGCTTTTGTGCTCCAACCAAGCCTGGTTTTCACCAGTGACAGAGGGGGTTGCACCTTGTTTTTAAAAAAAATCCAAGCATGAAAGTACAAAATACAAAATGGGAGGAGAGGGAGCCACAACTTTGGACAATGAGGATAAACTGGATTTTCTTTTTTTTTAATTAAGACTGGAACAAAAAAGTTTCCTGTATGAATTGTAGCTGTAGCTCAGGGTTACAGCTGTGACACTGATGCAGCACCTGCACTAAGTGAGGCTGCTGGGGTTCTTTGGGTTCCCTCTGGCTGCACTGAGTTCCAGGCTTGCTGCTTTTACAGCAGAACACAAATAGAAGAGCGATGCAAGAGCTGCAGCTCAAACCCTCCTGCATGGTGTCACAGCCTGTGCTGATTTACCAAATCAGGAATAGGTTTGTATCAAGTTACAGAATATCATGCTAAGCTGGAATATTTAAGGAGACATAAATCTTACTTTACAGCTATTTTTTCAGGAGTATTTAAAACTATTAGTTCAATAAAAGAATAATACTCTCAAATATATTCTTGCCATGAACAACTCTAAGCTTACTGCAGCTCCTCCCTGCATAATCAACCTAATAAGAATTTTTGGTTTATTCCTCCATAATTTCTACAGTTTTCTTTGTCCCTTTCTTATTTCTCCYTCCTAATCACCAACAAATCCATCTCTGTACATAAACACACTTTATCACTGTATYATCCATGGCAAATGGCACTAAAATGAAACACATCCACCTTGCAAATGAGAAATGGGAAAAGCTTGCCATGGTTTTAATGAACTTGTGTATGTGTGATGTTTTCATTGTATAAAAGCAACTATTTAACTGCTCACTAGAAGGGTTAACAAACAAGTTTGTACTAAAATCTTTGAGACTGCAGGATATTCCTGTGGAAACTTCTTTTCAATCTCCTCAAAAGATATTATATTTAAGTATTCTTTTAATTTTGTTCATTTTTACCCCTGTTAAGAGCATGGGGTTTTTTTTTGTTTTTTTGGGTTTTTTTAAACATCCACCACCATTCTTCTGTAYGTTTAAATTGCTGCCAGATAGCTTATTAATAAACACAGGGAAACAAAAGCCATCTCTTTAAATCTACGCTGCTGTGCTCTACAAATTTTAAAGAGCACACAAATGAGACACAAAGCAGCTGCCAAGTGTGCAAGTAAAGCTTGGCCTGGCCACTCACAAGCAAAAACTATTTAATCTGCCTTAACACTTTGCAATCTATGCAAAAAATATTTCCAGGGGCAACATCAAACCCAAAAATGATCAGATAAAGTTTTTACAGTTAAAGAAGAGAGATGCAGAGGAGATCAATATTTTCCTTAGCTAGCAATCTATTTACCAGTTCCTGGGGATTGTTGATCAAGATTTTTCAATCAAACTTTGTCCATCACAACACAAACTTTTGGGAGAACCAACTGTATTTACAGAGACAGTTTTTAGAGTAACAACTTTACTACAATTAAATGCAAACACACCTGAAAGGGTGTTCCCAGAATTCCCATTTGAAAAAGAACAGTAAACAGCTGGAAAAAGCCCCACCACCACAAACCACAACAAGCCACTGTATTATGGTTTGAGGATGATGCTCCAACAAAAGCAAGGGTTTAAACTCTGAAATGAGTGTTTGAAAAAGTTACATCTTCCAAGTTTACCAACATAAAATAACCTGAGCAGTKAACTGAATTTCTACTCTCAAAACAGAAAATAAAATGTCGTTTCCAATCTGATATTTCACCTAAATGCAAAAAGGGAAAGAAAACCTTAAGTATTCTAACTTTTCTGTATAAAGAAATGGCTGTTTACCTCACATTATATAGCTTGGAAAGCAAAGGGGAGTTGAGAGTAAATCGAGTCAGTGACTGCAAAATGATCTGAAGTTTAAGGAGGGAGCACTGGGTTCTATTGTGGCTTTCTGCAGAGAAATAAACCTCCCAAAGAGTAGGCTGGGCAMATCACAAACTTGTGCACCTCAAACGTTTAACAAAACTAAACAAACACCCTGCTGTAACTTTTACCCAATTTAGTGTTTTAAAATCAGTGTCCTGTGTGATGTTACCTTGGGCACACAGTCAGCACAGAGCAGTGTGGTGACAGGCTCAGGCCTCAGCTGAGCTGAGGTGCCAGCCCATTCACTGCTTCTTTGCCTCTTCTAGTGAGGAAGACTCAGATAGGAAATTGCACAATCTAATTTGTTATTTTACCATTAAAAAAACCCCAAACAAACATACATTTCTGTAAAGAAAACTGGCACCACTGCACCTGTAAAGGCACAATCTCAGTCACACSTGCCATGCAGTATTTGGACAAGGATTCACCACCAAAGGAGTGGGATCTGCTGCCTGTCTCTCCTCCAGGCATCCTGCAG
Organism: Alauda arvensis; assembly: GCA_902810485.1. Lineage (NCBI taxonomy): Eukaryota > Metazoa > Chordata > Aves > Passeriformes > Alaudidae > Alauda > Alauda arvensis. The sequence goes on along the minus strand of CADDXX010000174.1, from coordinate 281,672 downwards.
CACCTCTCATAAACGCCAGGAAGCTCACAAAGCTACACTGACTGAGCATGTTATTTCCCCAGCCAGCTCCAAGTAAAGCATTTGAGTTACAGACCCATTTCTTGCCACAGTTTCTCTTCTAAAACASAGCAAAACCTTCCCAGGGCTATTGCTTTCAATTGGGAGGAGAAAAAAATGAACAGCCCTGAAACAGAATACACCAAGGATTCATTCGTGGTGGTACAACAGCAAAATAAAGGAAACAAAACCCCACAACAAGGCAGCATTTCTGTTGCCTCCACAGATCCCCCCTTTATTTGCCTAAARCCATCTGTATGAGATGCTGTGCATCACTGTGCTACTTACACACCTCCTAAGCCCAGCTTTATTTTGGCTGGGTTTTGCAGTGTCCTACAAAATGTCACAGGTTTGAATTCTGCAGCAAGTTCAGCTTTGTCAGAAAGCATCCTTTGCACATAATTTCTGTGAAAGGGAAGAATTTGTAGCCATCTATGGAGCAGGAACAATCCAAATGTGGCCCTGCCTATTATTGCCAAGTAACCTGTGGACATCTCCCCTGCTCCTCTGCTCCTATTTTACAGTTCTCAGGTGATTTGGAGCAATCTTTTGCAGCTCACTGCATGTTTAGGAGCAGTTATCTGCTCCAAGGGTTCCATGTGACACACAACTTCAACCTTCCTTTGTTAGGTGGGAACCTGGCCAGTAGAACCCCAGCCAGTGTGTGATAAAACACTCATGTTGGTCTAGGAATTGCCATTACTGACATGCAAAAGCACAGCTTGGTATGTACAAGAGCTACTTGAGAACCTGCAACAAAAAAAACCTGTCTTCTAATCTTTTCCAGGAGGGATGCATGGCATTCAAGTCAGCAGTTTGGGATGTTTCTCTTCCTGGTGGGTGTGTGTCCTCATCTGAGGTTTCCTCATGGATGTTGGACATCACCGTGCACCAACTGCCCATCAAAAATCCCACCCTCAGTCATCCTCAAAGCATGAGAAACAAGATTGTAAAACTCACTTGTCAACTGATTATTTGGTGTTTGTGGTTGGATTTGCCTYCACACAATTTTCATCCTAATTAAGACTTCTGGGTGAATCCCCAATACAAATAAAATTAATTTGGGAAGAGTAAATACAGAGGAACAAATCACAGYCCAAGTGCACAGTCTCTTGGAGCCTGGGAAACTGCAGAATCTTGCTTGCAGATCGTCTCAGCCAGCTCTAATCATTTATTTAAAAAGAGACTAACAGAATAGTCTGTCCTRGAGGATGAAAGCATATGTTAGTCTCAGCGTGGATTCCTTGAGGAGGGCAGCACAATTATCACATTCAGCACTACTGAAACTCAAACCTACTCTTCCATTTTCTCTCTTTRAACACCAAGTGAAGTGCACATAAATAATTTGACTGCACAAAATGCAGCTCTCCCCACTGAAGTGTCACCAAGGCAAGTCAGTCATAGCCAGCAGGACAAAGGACAGACTGCATGGCCCCAGCACAGGGGGCTGCTTACAGCTGCTCTGCCCCTCTCCATGCTAACAACACCTCTGACTTTTGGGTTTGCTTGAGGATCTTTGGGGTGTGGTTTGGTTTGATGCTTTGTCGAGGATTTTCTGAGTTTTGGTTATTTAGAGGGAGGTTTTTTTAGTTTTTTTAGTTAGCTTGTAAACCAAAGAGCCTTCATCACAGCACAAAACAGGTGAGAGCAGCATCCTCTGGCAGTAGCTTTGGGAACCTGTGCCACCTGTCCAGATGCTTTTGGTTTCTCCTGCAGAGTCCAAGGTGGTGGTAGGCAATCCAAGCACAAACTCTGCATTTGGACATGAAGTGCCTTCCTTAGCTCATGGGAAGCAAGAGCCTGACAACCTTAACACAACCTAGAAGTGAAAACTCTAAAATGAAAAACAAAGYAATGCCATCCTTCCATGCTAACAGAGGGCCTCCACCCTGCAAATAAATTCCTTGGAAAAAGATTTACTGAACAAGCAACTCAACATAAGCTCCCAGCACAATGTTGTGACAGGAGTGGCTAATGTTGGTTTTAGAGGTATAAACAAGAGGAGCAGTAAGCAGGATTGATGAAGTGATTATACTTTTATTTATGACATTGGTGAGACCAGTTAAAGGCACACAGAGCTCAGTTGCAGAGTTGCAGCTTTCTAAAGAGTGTTGAGAAAAAAACAAAGATGTGAAYAACTGGGAGGGGTGAATAACTGGGACCTCAATGAGAGCTGAAAGAGCTCAATCTATTTAGCCTATCAACAAAGATTGAGAGGTAACTTGATTAGTGTATAAGTACCTTCATGGGGAGAAAACAAAGGGTATTAAATGGCTCATTAATCTATCAGAGAGAGGCATAACAAAAACTAATGGCTGGAAACTGAAGCCAGACTGATTTAAATTTAAAACTAGGCACAATTTTTTTTTTCTTCTAAACACTGTGGGGTATTCTCCAGCTTTTGATACATTGAAATCAAGAAAYGGATGCTGTCTGGAATACCTGCTTTAGGCAGACACAAGTTACACTGTAGTTAAGTACAAAAGCTGTTGGAATCAATATTGTGGTRACCAGGAGAAATGCAGTGGCCTACAATGCACAGTGAGCCAGAGGGACAATCCAGGGGTCCCTCTTGGCCTCAAATCCCATGGATCTATGAACTATAAAAAAAGCATTTCTCTGCCCTCCTAATGAATCCAATAATTCTGATTTTCCTCCTACATTCAGCCATTGCCAAAACTCCTGTAAGTTCCTTTAAGTTGTAGAGATCAGAGCAAAACCTGAAGCCAARCTGAACAATGTGCTGAGACATAACCCAAGAGTTAATTATTTTGCTTGCTCTTTAAAAATGGGGTTTGCATTCATGAAGAGCATTAGATTGATGACACTGATAAACTGAAAAGGGAAATGGGTTAGGAGTGGAGAAAATAGGAATTTAAAATGGTTCAAGCACAAAAAYACCTCATGCAGCACGATGCCTGCAGGACTATTCTGTCAATTAAAGTGTGTTCATCACTCACATTTTTTCTGCCCCAGACTTGCCATACATATCAAGGAAAAGGGTTGTTGGTGAGCAATTATGTATTTACCAAAGCAGAATCATAGAACTTACATTTAAGTCATTCAAAGATTTTCCTAAATATGATCAATATATTTAGAGAGGAAAAGAAAGAAAGGTGATGGCAGCCTATAACTTTTAAGACCTTCTAGACAAGTTGAAGAACAACAGTAATTTATTTGAGCAAAACTGATATTTACAGAGTTAAAACTGCCTAAACAAAGCATTTTCTTTGGCTCAGCATTTGAAATAATTTGAAAGAACCTTTATCAGCACAAAGCCCATTTTCTTTGGGATTTTAAAATTTGGCCACCATTGCAAACTCCCTGCTATSTCTGCACAGCACTGGGATTGTCTGCATGCAGACAGGACACCCAGTGRCACAGGAGTCTCCAGCTCAGAGTGGGGCCAGAACAGCACAGSCTCTTTGCACAGCCCATCAGATAATGCTCCTCACGATCAGGGATTCCCAGCAGAGCTGATGATGGGAGATCTCTCAGCTTTCCCCCAAGTTCCGCCGGGCACCGCCAGTGCAGGAACAGCCGCTCCATTGGCACSCCAGCAGAGCCAGGAGGTGCTTCCTGTCCCCATCTCCCCTTGCTGCTTCCTCCTGCAATTATCAACTCTYTGCTTTCAAAGAGGGCTCAGTTCCCCCCCTCTATCAGTGGAGATTTCGGGTCTCCCTCCCTGGTGAATGAAAACCAGCATGAATGAAGCCAGCTTTGTTCACGCTCGCGCTGCAGACACCCACCACAACTCCAGGAAGCTGAGACTTAATTTGATCTGAAACCCCCCCCAGCCAATGCATTTTAAAGACAGAACCACAAAGCCAATCAATAGGGACCATTCAGATACTTGCTGTCAGTGGCTAAAAGAAAATGGATACCGAGAAAGCCATAACTATGATAAATTTAGGCGCTGCTTCTCTCTGACTAATGTAGGCACTAAAACACTCCATGAATATCCTGCTTTGAAACGTGTCATATTTCTGAGAGGCCAATCAATCTCAGGTTCTCAGTGGACCACATTAAAATACATTTGTCACTGTAAGTTTATGAAATATTGATGGTGTTTTTTAGGGGGGTGTTAGGACGTGGAGAGGTGGATCAAAAAAAAAAGGGGGAAAGAGAGCTACTTTAATGAATTATCTTTAGGCTAGAAGGAAAAGAAGAAACAAATGTAGGTGCTTATTGTGGATGAGGGTGAAAAACAGGAAGCAGAATTGCTTACTGAAGGAGGACTTTTGTTGGCTTAATAGGAAAGATCATGTGGGTGAATACAGAGGCACTTCAGTGTTTCAAGCTCAATTTGAACTAGATTTATTATTTTATTAAACTTTTAACTCTCTAAATTTGGTATCTAGTACAGAAAATAAAACCAGAGCTCCCTTTATGACAGTCGTAGAGGGGGAATTAAAAGTGTATCTGTGTTCCAGAGGGGAGCAGGGTTTCAGTGCACCAGGCACTGCATCATATTTATGCCTGAAAGAGGGAACGAGCCCATGTGTGCTAGCAAACCTCACCGAGCAGGCACACACACTCCCCATGGAAAAGAAATGGAATAAAACATGGATACAGAGAGCAAAACCACCCTTCCTATGGATGCATCTACACACACTCAATACCTGATGTGCCTCGGTGCTTTTCACCACGAAATTTTCCATCTTAAGGAATTTATAGTCAGAGGAAGTTAAAGACCAGAAATGAGCAAGAAGGAACTGGGGACCAAGGTGGAAATGGGAGCCATGTCACACAGAGTAATTAATTTTAGATCAGAAAGGAAGCCTGTTGCAGATCCAAGCTGGGAGCCCAGGGCTTTCCAGACAAGGCCACTCCACCTTTCTGTAACCCAACCTGCTGAGCACCTCATGGCATCCTCAGCTTCCTACACAAGCAGCTCCACTGAAGTCAATAAAGCTATTCACAAGTGTRAACTTAAGCCTGAGCTTAAATACTGTGGTACTGTGATCTATGTTTGTAAATCAAGTGTAGAACTAAAGCTAGTTTGTGTAAATAACTGGAAATTGGGTCATTTTTCACCATTTCTGTCAATGCAAAAAGCAGTTTTTCAGATAAGAACAGCAGCAGCATTCACCGAGGGAACAAAAAGTAAATCCTCATATGCATTTTTAACTCRCAGATGCTAAACTTTTTTGGTAAAGATATTATGCCATGTCTATAGGAAAAACACTCTTAGGCAATAAATAGCACATTTTGCTTTGGTGATGAATTGCAACAAAAATAAATTGAAGCAGCAGCATAAAATTTTTCGTTTTTCACAAATCTGGAAAAATGTGAACTTTCTATTAGTTTTGGCTARTGGCCCAAACATCTTCCCTTCAACATTTAGGAAGAATTTCACTCTTCTCACTGAGATTATCCAAATAGATACACAGGTCTTTATTTCCTTTGCCATAGTTTAGGTATTTCAGCTATAACAATTTGCCTGCTTGAAAAACTTGCATAAAAGAACAGTTTTTCTACCTTCACCCCAGCAATTTCAGCCAAATTGAAGACTTCCACATGCATGGAGGGCAGAGAGAAGGAAGCATTTTGTTTCCACAACAATCAGAAGCAAGTTTACACATTTCAGCATGTTCTAGGGAAGCAGAGTGATTTGCTAAAGAGTTTAATATTGATTAATATTGCTCTGCTACAGCACTTCCCAAGAACAGTAGCTCAGGTGCCCAAATCCCAATTTTTTCCTCCCCACAAAAGCTGCCATCTTTGATTAAAATACTTTTCCCACCCTGAACTGCAGTTTCCACTATGAGCAAGGCATTCAGCACAATTAAAATTATTTTCTTTTCCCCATCCTGAATCTTAGAGGTTTGCAAGTTCTTCTTTTCCTCCAACACCTGCAGCACACACAGACCTTACTCATGTGCTGTGGCTGGATTGGGTCAGGTGTTGAGCAGACAAATAAAACAGGGAATGGTTTGAGGCACATCTTTTAACACCTGATAGAAATGAAGTTTGGACTCAAATCTGGTGTCAGKGTGAGCCTGAGCCCTCCTTTGCAGTCACAGCAGCAATCACCTCAGGGCTGTGCTGACATTGCTCAGGYACTAATTATTAATATCACCAAGAACCATATTTTTAAACTTTGGGGTGTTTAGAGGAGCAAACTGCACCTGCTGGAGRCAAGRACATGGTGRGACAGGAGTGTCCTTCCTYTGGGGACCTGCCAGCTCCTGACTGGCAGCCAGGCAATCCAGCCTTCCAAGAGAAGCCCTCAGTGTGCACAGCTCCCACATCTCCATCTCCCCACTGCTCCTGGGCAGGACAAGCAGGAATTGAGGTCCCTCAGCCAGCCCTTGGTGACAGGGCAGGGTGGGACAGCCAGGTCCCCAACAGCCCTGCCAGCAGCAAGGTGACAAACCCAGCACATCCAGGCGTGGCAGGGCAGCAGCATAAGGCTGCCACAGCCCAGACCTGGTGCCAGAGCTCAGATGAAGCCTCTGCCCCTGACTGGCACCATGGAAAGGAGCCATTGTGACCAGCAGACCCATCCTGGCTGGGCACCACTCCCAAAATCAGCTCAGCAGCTCCCCAGGCAGCTCCTTCAGGCCTGAACTTGTCCAGGGTATTTTCTACAACAGCAGCTTTGCTCCTGGCCATTCTCCATCCAAGCTGCTTATCAATGCCTTGAGAAAGGGGCTCCATGGCTCCCTCAAGGAAATTCTTTGGCCACCTAAAAAGGCACAGTGGCAGCAGCTTTCCCTGGATGCTCAGAACGAGGTTTCTCCTTTGATTTAAATCTGTTATTTGTGATGTTACCTTTTTGCTATTAGTCTGAATAAAACCTCTCACCAAAGTCATCCCAAACCAGTAAGAGCCAGAAGAGAAACCAAATAAGTGACAGAACAGTGGTTAACATTATCCATACTGAGACAAATGCAGATCCCAGTCCCTCCAGGCAATGTGGGGAAGGGCTGGGTGATCTTGACATCTCAGTTTCAAACCACTGTATCTCTTCACTATGTGGGAATTGGATACTTTTATGTGTTCCTACTCTAGACAGGAATCAGATAATACAGCCTAATGACCCCTCTGAGCCTTAAAGTCACTGATGCCTTTGGGTATGTTTCTTAATAAAATGCAAAACCTATGAAAAAACCCCAATCCTTGATCTCCAAGCCCTCATGCCTTCTTGGCTGCATCAGCCCAGATCTGCCACAATAGCTGGAGGCAACATTTGGAGTTTCTTCCCACTTATCAGAGAATTATACTTATGTCAAAATATGTACTAAAAAAAAAAAAAAGTTGCAAAGCTGGTTACTAGATTCATTAAGCACCAGGATTAATGTCATCTTTGATAACATTTTACACTCAGTGTTTTCATATGGCCTCTGTTTACAGATCTAAGCATTCTATAAATATCTGCTGTAAGCACCCCAAGGGCTGCCAGGGCAGTTTTCACCCACAGCTCTTCTGACCCTGTGGAATTCATTCTTCTTGGGAACCTGGGCATTGGTTCATATGGTTTGTTCTGGTTTTTACTTCACCTTATTTTGTATTCCAGCTTGCCATTCTGGCAGTAATTTTTGCATGCTGCTCAATAAACATGACACAAGTGTCTGTCCACACTGGGAAAAGCCCTGTGGAAGTTGTGCCTACACAAAAACAGGTGAACACAAAAACTTCTGCAAAGCTGCTTACCTTAGTCCTTAAAAGGATTGTCAGCTGGTGGTCAGAAATACTCAACTGAGGCCAGTAACTGCTTAAAAATATTTCAATGGAAGTGTAAAATGCAGGAACATTTCAGGAGTCAGTACAATGCTATGGTCATGAGATACCCAATTCCTGCAATGCCAGTCTGAGAAAGGAAGTTCCCTTTCAGTTTGGCCAGTTACAGTCAAAGAAGGGAAAGGTTGTTAGTGGGGAAGTGTTTGCCCCAAAATTCCACTTTTTGAAGTGTTGCTGTATAGATGGGTCACCTCACACAGTGACCAATGCCACAAAAGCCTGGCCAAAGAATAGATGTAAGCAAAGCAGCAACAAGGTGATTGCCTTTGAGAAGGGGAAAAAATAGAGAAATTTGTCAAATTTAAAACAGTTTGTAAAGGTAAAAGGAAAAACAGGCATTTTAATAACCATTAATCAAGTGACATCCTAAAAATTCAAACCATTATAGTCACTGAGGTTGTAGGAGTTGGTAACTGATCTTTGATGAAAAAAAGGAGATCAAAGTGTGTGGAAAACACAAAATTCACATTCTGATGCTTTAGTCCTTCCACAGACATATAGGATTTAGAATAGTCTAAGTCAATAAGCTAATATCTTACAATTTGTTGGAAATTAATTTACCATGTTTAAGTGACTACCTTTATTATATGTTAGAATTGTACATTGTTCTCCCCCATACTCAAAATTTCTAGATCCTTTGCCAGTCACCACATTCTGAAGACAGTGGTTGCATTTCAAAAGTTGCAGCAGAAACTTAGAAATCCTGGATGTTTCAGCTTCTCAAACTTTTCCTCCTGAAACTGAGAATCTGCCATAAAACACCCTGAGCAATTTCCTACATGGTTTAATATYAACAACTAGAAAAAACAAATCACACCTTACCTACCAATCTAGCCAGACCCTGTGCCTATAGCAGACATTTTTAAAAAGCATTAAAAGTTAWATAGATGTTGGTATAAAATTCAGTTTTCCAAATAAGTAATTTGTCCAGCAGTCCTAAAGGAAACAAAATATATCCTGGAASTCATTCAGTATTTCTGCTTATTTATTTGGAGTTTTTAGTCTTTCTGGCCAAGATATTCATACAGAATATAAGATAATTACACATAAGATGCAAGATTAAACCATACAATTAGCCTAGCAAGGAAAAAAGAAAATGGAAGAAAASTAGGAAAACCTCAACAAATAAGTGACTATTTAAATCTTGGATATTCTTCCTTTGTTCAGGAAATGCCTGACCAATGGAAACTCTCCTGTTCAAAATTGGTGTCATCTTGAATGCCAAAAAGGGAAGAGAAAGTCATCTACAAAACAATTAGAAATGAGGTTTCAGCCTTGGGGGTCTTCCTCAGGGCATGGTGAAACTGGGACACAGCAAAACTAAACAACATCCTGTTCTTCTTTAGCCTAAGGAAGGCCCCATGGCCAAAATGCCTTCTCTAATCTAATTTCGTACTTCTGACAAACAGGTTGACCCTTCCCCTGCTAATTACTGCTCTGCAACTTGCCACTCTGCTCCAAGTTTGTCCCTTCATTTTTAGAGGTCACACACAACATAAAGCATTTATCCATCCTCAAACCCCACACCTTCGTTTATGTCTGSAAGGATCAGCTTTGAAATGTTCACTTTGGGAGAAGAGGGAAGCAATATAACTAATCCTCCACTGCCTTTCACTGCTGCCACACCAACTCTCCTGGGCAGGAGGATGAAATGCTCCTGGTAGAGGTTTGCATCGCTGGATGAGACCAGCTAAGGTGCAGAGCAAMGGAGAATAGGACCCAGCAATTTGGGGATGTCATCTGTAAAAAGGAAGAATGGTTCCTGTCACACAGGTTTATGGCAGCCCAGAAATGTCTACAGTAACTGTGGGCACATAACGTGATGTGCAAGGCTTTTATGAATGAGACCCTTGTGGCTTCTTGTCAGAGCTGAATCTGAAGTGATGACAGGACATTTGTAAGTCTTTCCTGGGATGCTGAAGGACTTCCATAAGGGARCATCTTGAAGATTGGGCTCTCGAGGCTTTCATTCAAGAGGAGTCCTTCCAAAAGTTGTTGAAGGTTTTTTGGTAAGGAGCAACAGAGAGAGAGAGAAACACCCTCAGAAACCCTGAGGGACCTGAGGTGCAGGGTTTGCACTCTGTGTGTCTGTCAGAGGGATGAGGCTGCAGGGGAGGTGACAGGACACTGCAGGCTGAGGACAAACAAGCAAACTCACACCTTCCTGCTGCTGCTACTGACAATATCACTGTCAGAAACACATCAGAAATAATGATTTGTCTGCTGCCTAATCAGTTTGACTCCCTGTGTACACCAACAGTTGGTGTAATGTCTCTCCACTTGCAACTTTTGAAAAGATTGTAAGAAATTGAGGAGGCCACAGAGGGCCCCTTCTCCCAGGCACTGCTGAGAATGGGTGTTCAAGGTGGATTTTACATCTGCTCAGCTCCAGTTCACACAGACAGACTTCAGTACAGCAAACTCCTCAAGACCTCAGCTGTGGTTGCATCACCACCTTCTCCAAGCCCTGCAGCCAGCCTTGGGAAGCAGCTCCTGCAGCTTGGGAGGTCCCAGTGTTCACACACAGCCTGGGAAGCAGCTGGGGAATAACTCACATCATGATGCCTATCTCAGACAAAGGTGTACACTTGCACATTTTGTATTTTGGGGGTTTTAAACAATTAAGAAGGCAATCCAGTATGAGTTCCAGTATTGCAAGGCTTGATGGTGCATCCTGCCTCAAAGTCTGGTGAGCATCTGTGCCCTGCCTGTAGAAGAATTGTGCTACCAACTTAGGACACAAAAAGAGCTTGTGTTCCAGTTTACCAGAAATATGATCATAGGTAGAAACACTGCCAAACCAAAAATCGTAGAAGCATGAAAAGGTATGAAAAGCATCCTCTTAGCCCTTAGTGTGAGTGTTGGAGCAGAGCACTTTCTGCAGACAGGGAATTTATCCTGCAGAGGCTTCTGCATGAGCTGCTTCAGTTCAGATGAGCCAGCTCCAGCATACCTGCTCCCAGGATTTGTTATTCATCTCTCCCTGGTATCTTCAAAATACACTTCAGACTTTTTTGYCTGCCTCTCTGCACCCTTGTGCTACTCTTTGGCTCCTCACCATTTAACATCAAGCCCACTGTCAGCTTGACAGCATCCCTGCTTCCAAGTATCTCTATCTCTGAACTTGCTAGAAGCTGAACAGCATCCCATTTTCCTGAAAGTGGGTTTATTTAAAAAAAACCAGGCAAAGGATGAGCCTGTATGAAAGRCTGTTTTAAAAAACAGCACAAGTGAAAGTTGTCATCCCTGATTCCACTGATGAAATCAGTGTGAGCCTCCTCAGATTTGTGTCCTGGCTGTAAAACGAATGTAACTTCTGCCAGTGTCACAGGGAGTCTGATGACAGGCTCATCAGTGCTCCTGGAGCAATCAGAGCTCGGGGGAGAGACCACAATGGGAAAACAAGGACACCTCTCAAGTGGGTGCATTTCTGCTGTGCCTCTGTTGGAGCAGAGCAACA
>CADDXX010000174.1:238463-264496 GCA_902810485.1 Alauda arvensis | reverse complement strand
AAAGAAAAGGCAAGAAAAAACAGCTGAAAAAGAACTGAAAATGAAACAAATTTCTTATTTCCTTGCAGCTTGGGAATAGTTATTTTAAGTATTGGTCTGCACACTGCAACAGCAATGGATATATTGAAAACAGCTGCTCATTTCAGACAAACAGTAAACTATACCCAGTTCTGATTTGCTTGAAATGATAAGTTCTTTGAGACCCTATGAATAATATCAGCATCTGCAAATGCACCTATTTACCACAGAGACACTGCAGCAGATAAAGCTACTGGTGCTGCAAGGAATAACCAGTCCCCACCATTTACAGAACAGACAGCAGGCTAACCCAGCACATCTTCAGGCTCAAAGTATGGATTTTTGTTGCATATATCCATTAATAAATGGCAGGATGTTCAGCTCCAGTCTGACAGGCAGAAGATTTGCACTATTACATGGAAAAGAGCAGAATAAATACTTAACCTGAGTCTAACCTCCCTGCTTGAAACCTAGATGCACTTAATTTAGCAAGTACAAATTAATTAGTATTATTAAAATAGCACTTAGCACTAAATACTAGCAGACTGCTAGTATTTAAAAAACATATTAGCTRATCACCACAATCTCTGTGTCTAACAAGGCTTTTTTGCCTTCACCAGGAACTACATGTTAAACATTTACCAAAAAAAACCACCTCTTTTTCCAGGTAGTGCTGGGCTTTAAACACCAGAAGATCTTGATCCCATATTTAAGTATAAAACCTCCTTAGTTCAGAAAAAAAAAAAATTACAGGACAAATCAGAAAGGACAAATATCACTCTGTATTTAGAAAAAGACTGAGGAAGTAATATTCTTAACCAGAATTAATTTACATGACAAATAARTATTTTTTATGAGCAAATGCATGAGGGAAGGGTTTTCTGATCCATTCCTAATTCTTTGTAAAATTTCCAAAACATTTGTTGCTACAGATTATGTCAAGCAGCAGCACTTTTGGTTTGCTCCTCTCTTCCAGATTTCACAGATAATTTTCATCTCTATTTGTTTGGACTTTCCCTGAAAATAAAAAGCAACTATCTCCAGGTTTTATTCATTCTGTTTAAAAACAGAAGAACCCAGATGTAAGTCAATACAACTGCATTAGCTCCCACAGTAAGGTGAATTCCAGCAAGTCCAAAAAACTGTTATTCTCCTGTCAACGAGTCTTTCATCTCAAAGCATYCTACAAGCCAGCTCTCATCTCAGACACTTCCCAAACCTGCATGTTGCAGGTAAAGACATCCCTTGCAGAGTAGGATCTTGTCTTTTATTTGCTGCTTTGCTCCCACCCCAAATGCCACCACAGCTGCTGTCCATCAGCTCTCATTTCAGACAATAATGCTCAAATTCAGACTCCCATCACACCAGGGAGGCAGGTCTGGGGGGTTTTAGTGGGTGGAGAAGGAGAAACATCCTGTTTCTTGCAAATAATCCTATGGGGTGSTGATGGCTTCAGTCCTGTGCTGTTTGCCAGTTATGGGATCAGAAGTGATGAGCCACAGTTRTCAGAATTTTTATAGTGATAAATTCACTATGGCCAGCCCCAGCTCTAGCTGCCACTCTGCTCTGTGCAAACACTTAKCACTGAGCCAAAACTCCTTCCTCCAGCCCAGAGCTCAGTGCTGACTGAACACCAAGGTTTCTCTGGCCCCACAAACCCAGAGCCACCACCAGGCTAAAGGAGGTGTCATTTACCACAGGCAGCTTTCATTTCCAAAGGGCTTCCACTGCCAAGAGCTCTCCCCAAATCAATGTTATCAATCCCACTCGTAATTTTACAAACTTCAAAGGGTTAAGACAGCAAGCACATTTATTGACTGGTGCTTCTTCGTAGGTTCAGTAAAGCATGACTGATTAGAGCCCCCAGTTCTAAAGAGCCCAGCTTTGTGAGGCTGGAATAAATGGGAGTCTGTCAATAACTCAGATCCAGGCATATTGACATAGTTTACAGCCTCAATAGGCAATTAACACTTTACAGTGGATATTACCCAGTGGCCTCCCCATGTTTTACTGCACATTTTCTGCCGTCAGCTGCAATATTGAAGGTTTGGAATAAAAATGATATTGGACAGACAGCACCTTTTGTTCAGCTGCACAAAAAAAAAATTTTAACATCTGGGAGAGATCACAGTCTCATTCCTCTTTATTCATTCTCTCACACCCCTTGTTGCACTTTCTCTGTCATTCACAGTTCCTAGCCTGCATTGGTGAACTTAAGAAACTCTCTTAACTAAGTAATTAAATCTGTTACATGCCAAAACTCCCCAGGGAAACCCCAAGAGAGTGACAACCCCARCCTTTTCTCCTGCCATGGGAGAGGCTGAGCAAGTTCTTGAACAAATGCTTCTTTGGCAGACAAATTATACTGACAAACAGGTGAAATCACCCAGGAGCATTTAAAGCAGAAACAGCTAAAAAAAAGATTCCACAGTCATCTCTTATAGCCAGGTCCCAGACTGTTCCCACTTTGATCAAGGCAGAACTGCAATCCAGCTCCTACCAGCTGCACATGCACCGGAAAAAAAAGAGGAAACAAATCCACAGGAACTTGTATTGTTGCTTGGCTTCCACTCTGTTCAGCCCTGGTGAAACACTGGCTTAGCATTTGGACACCCCTGTCACAGTCCTTTAGCTCTGTTCTCTTACAGCAACAGCATCACAGCACTGTTCAGGCTGGCAGAGAGCTCTGCAGGCACCAAGTCACCTGCTGACCCAGCACTGACAGTGCCACCACTGACCCATGGCCCTAAGCTCCACATGCAACTTTGAAACCCCCTCAGAGATGGTGACTCCACCACAGTCCTGAGCAGCCTGTGCCAATGCCTGACCACCCTTTCAGTGAAGGAATTTTCCATAATATCCAACCTAAGCCTTCCCTGGTGCACCTTGAGGCTGTTACTGCTGCCAGGGGTTGCAGAGAGCAAGAGGAACCCCCAGGTCTCCTTTTCTCCAGGCTGAGCCCCCCCCAGACTGGTGCTCCACACCCTMCCCCAGATCCACTGCCCATCTCTAGGCACACCCCAGCATCTCAACATCTTCCTTGTCAGTCCAAAMCCAAATCCAGCACTTTGAGGTGTGGCCTCACCACTGCCCTGCCACACTACTGCTGATACAGCACCAGGAATCCCAGCCCAAAGCAACCCCAAACTCATCCCAGCAGGGTTCACCCCTGGGCTGGGCAGAGCAGCACAACCCAAGCAGYTACAGCACCTTTGATAACCAACCCTAAAGAACAATTTAGGAATTATAAAGCTGTTACTTACCCCAGAACAAAGCTTTTTGAGACAAAACCTCAAGAGTCCACTGCAACCTCCACACGGCCAGGAGAGGGACTGGGGAAGGAGGAAGCACTTTACAAACTGGACTCAGCTGCTGCTCGTTCTCTCATTTCACAGGGCAAGGGCAGAGCAGCCCCTCAGGTGCAGGATGCACACCTGACCCAAATGAGGTGATTAGCAGCAGGAACAAGAACAGGGTGGCTGTGAGTGGTTTGGAACAGCAACAGCTGCCACTTGTTGGGCTGATTGGGCACAGCATTGGGGTGAGGGTGTGATGCTGCCCAACCTGAGCTCTTTGTTCCAGCACAAACCCAGCCCTGCTGTCTCCTGTCCTGRCTGCCCTGTGCTGTCAGAGCAKGACCTGCCTCCACCCCAGAGCACCRTCCACAGTGGGCTGGCAGAATTCTGCAAGGCTCACCCACAGGGTGAGGATGGAGGAGTTTGTTCTTTAGGGCTGCACAAAGTTCCAAGCTCTGAATGACAGAGAAAATGCCTCACCATTGATTTGTACAAAGGCTCAAGTGACATTACACAAAGATGTAACATCAGCCACAGAAGTCCCACAGACACCGTTTTCAGCAAGAAAAGGAAATAATTTTCTCTATCTATRTCTTGTAGAGGATTCTCTCTCTTGCCTTTTTCTTTTAAGGGARGAAAACTCTGTAGATCACAGATTACATGGCTGTGAGGGGTGATAGGGAATTGATCTTCATTTATCCCATGTCCAGCAAAAGACACCCGTGGAATTTTCCAGGAACAGGCAAGAAACAAGTCTAATCCCCAATGGCAAATTTTTCATTGTCCTGAAAATTATGGAAGATTTAAAATCTATTTTAATAAGTCATGCATTTTGCTCCTTACTTTTCTGAGTAGTGAAATGCTACCTCAGTTGTAACYTGCTTCAGATGGGATGAATTTATCAAATAATTGAAATTGATACAGTGTATTTACATGAATCAGATAGACTGGCAGATGGATTTGCCATCAACAGCTTATTTTGCCTTCAGCAATTACTTTTAGAGTGGAGAACTTAGAACTACAACCTGTTTAATGGAAACCTCAGACAAGGATAATTAAAGACTGAAGTCACCAGGTTTGAGAGAAGGAACAACACAAGTTTTCACGGCCTGGAGTGCCATGGAGCCCSTTAGTTCCTTATTAAAGGTTTCCTACATGCTCAGCACCCCCCAGTGACATTTAAACACAGCTTTGTCCAGCTGAGGCTGGAGGAGCTGGGTCCTGAGCCAGAGCCAAGGCCAGCACCAAGCTGCAGCCACTGTCGTGTGTGTCCCAGCCACAAATCCCAGTTCTATGCAAGAAAGCAGATAAAAGAATTGGGAACAAGATTCAGAGATGACAGCTGGATGTCTGTAATTGCTGGATGTCCCCTTTGAATTTCTCTTGTCCCTCCCTGTATGGGGATTGGAGTTGTTTAACCACACAGTCTAACAAATTCATATCAACATGGGATCCTCCATGCTGAGAGAAGTCAGCTGTTTCCTCCAGAAAAAAATAAAAAGTAAATTTTAAGTCACCTTTCCAAAGGAGGAAAAGCTCAATGAGATAAAAAGATGAAGAGATAAGTAAACATTGAAGTCCCAAAGATGAAACCAGCCATGTCTACARCTGAACAGAGAAAGCACCCTTGGCAGGCTGCTGGGAGAGATCTAGCTWAAGCTTGCTACAGGAAACAAAGTACAACCTGTTCCAGAGCTGCTGCTTAAAGAAAAACACCACTCCAAACCCTTTGTCTTTAATGACTGTCAAAAATGAAACACATCCACAGGAACAATGAGAGCCATATGCAAATCACAGCCTTTCTCCCAAGCAGGCACAATGCTGGAAGTCTCCTGGACTTGGAAGAGGCAAAGGCCTTGTCAGGAAATAAAACACTAAGTCCAGCCTAAGTATGGGCAGGCAGCTCWGGCCTTAAAGAACCATGGTAGTTATAACATCTACCAAAAAGAAAAAGAAAAAAAAAATCCAAACACTAAGGAAAGGAATGCCCAGAAGGTGCTGAGAGTGTGCACTGATGTTATTCCTCCTGAGGGCCGTGTCTGTGGGAGCTGTGATGTCCCCACCCTGCTTGGCAGAGGGGCCAGCCTGGGCTGGCAGCCTGAGCTGTGACCCTTGGTGSTGCTCTGCCAGGCAAGGACATCTGGCTGCTCCTCTGATCTGAAGTCCTGTGGTTTCCTTTGTGATGTGGCARAGCACATGGCCCCAGTACATCTGTATAATTAATGTGAGGGGAAAATATGAGCAAAAACCTCAAAGAACAGAAGCTGTTCAGGGTCAGCAGAAGGTCTGATAAAATAAAGATGTAGTACAGAGTCATGGGATGGGTTTGCCTCCATGCATTGGGGCATTTAGGGGATGAGGAGAGCTCTGATTTCACCCTGTGCCACTGAACAAGTTCTCCATTTCTTGAAACATCTSTTTCCCCAGTTTCTCATATGCTGCAAGCCCTGCAGGGCAGGGACACTCCTGTATTTACAGATAAAGTCTCAACTGGACCCAACAGCAACAGAGAAGGAAGAAGAAAAAGTCATCTGCCTATTGCAGCCAGCAGGAGTTACCTGATCTGCAAAGCCTTTTCAGCACTGTTTGTTGTGTTTTGCCACATTGGGGTTTTTTGGGACATTTTACTGAGGGAAGTGGCAGACACGTGAGATTCTGGGGACAAGTGTCCTGTAAAGGACAGCCAAAGGTTCAGCAGCAGCAAGGGCTGTGGCTCTTGAAGAGCAGAACCCCTTGTCCTGTGAAACCAAAAGCCAAMCTGCAGTGACCCTGAGCAAAGAGCAGCCACGCTGGGTGAGGATCCAGGTGACAGCAGGGCACAGGGACTCCAAAGCCAGGTCACTTCAGAGCCCTGCTCTGCTCTGATCTTGGTTCTTTGCAACTGCACTGTTTGAAAACAAAACAAAACAAAAAAATAATAAAAAGGAGAAACAAAAATAAGCYTTCTTCTCCTAAGGGAGAAAGGGAAATCCTGAAATTCAAAGGAAACTTCTCATGTGATTTATARTATTTATAAAAGCCTGTTATCAGGGAAGTGTTATATTAATTTCTTCCCCCTATACACACTGAAGGTCATAGGTAGGGGATGAATTTCCATGTTTTATACAATAAACACTGTGCTGTTCAAACCTCTCTTGTGGCACCCTCCCTTGAGGGGATTTCATTTGTATTTGTTAAACTCTGAGTGTCATTTAGTGGCATTAGTGGATACTTAACATGCTACCAAGTAATTTTTGGTAAGCCTTTACTTCAGAGTTCCCATTATGATGAATTCATTTTCCTCTGAAAGCAATAGCCCCACTTGTGATGTATTTTCTGGTATTAACACGCCTCTGCAAGCGTGTCCATAGGTGCTCAAGTGCAATTTATCATTAGTTAAATGAGACTTAATGGACACTGAAAGTGCCACTTATTTTCTGAGTGATCCATTAATACACACACACAAAAAAAAAGAAGACAAAAGCTGGCCAGCAGATCCTTTGGTGGGATAACTGAGGGGTCTGCACTGCACATGTCAGGTTTGTTTTGATACCAGAGGTGGCCTTTAAAGCCCTGAGAGATGCACAGCTCAGGTGTCTGAGTGCAAGCAGCTGATGTGGAAAGTGGGAGGAGGGACTGAGAGTTTGTACTGAGCACACAGGAGGAAGGAGGCAAGAGAAGACAGACAGAAATGATGTGGGCACTGTTCACTGAGCAGTTCTGAGTGCTGGGTAACTTCTGGCAAACACCAGAATTCATTGGTGACTGCTTAGGAAAAGATCTTAGAGGAGTTAAACTGGATTTTACTCCAAGTCCTACCATCACTGCTCAGCTGATGCAGTAATAGCCACACTAGGCCTGTGTTTTACTGTCATCCTTCATAAATTATAAACATCTCAGTATTCAATCAAAATACTTCCAAAGTGGTCAATAAAACAGTAATTTCAGCTAGGTGAGGAGGAAGAAAGGATATTTTTTTCCTAGAGTTAAAACTGAAATGAAAGCAAAGAACTCTAAGCCTTGTGAGTAATTTTATCAAGAAATAAATCACTGGAACAAACACAATCGTGGGGCACAAGCTTCCTCACTTTATATCCCATCACTTTTCCTCAGAAGGTGAGACACAAGMRACYCAAAYACCTGAGYTCTGCAGCAAACAGCTCCAGGTGCTGCAGCACCTCCTGCAGTGACTCAGTTCARCCTGAGCAYTGTCCCARCAAGGASCAGGTGCCAAAAACTCMTGGAAAACMCTGYCAAGCCTCYTCTCAAAATCACTGCATTMTTTTTATTTCCCCTTAAATTWGATGCCACCATTTCCCACCCACACCCCCCCAAACTGCAGTTCATCTTGTTGAATACTCTAAAATTCATGAAGTTAACAATACATCCTCCAAGTTCTCAGTCCTGCATCAGCTGGATTACAAAGGTCAGCACTCAGCAGAGTCACAGAAATGCAGCACTAGGACAGCTTAAAGTAAAACCAGAGCCTATTTTACCAAATTTTCTATAAGAACAGAGATGCTTTGACATCATTATTTGACAGGATTATTCCATTTGAATGTGAAAGACAAGCATAGGTGCAGAGTAACRTAATTTCCAAGAAGGGGGTAAGACCCCATAACTTACCTAGATACATGTATATGTACATTATATATATATTCTTTATASRTATAAAATAAGTTTATTTGCTTRTTTMTTGTTTGTTTRTTTGTTTATTTGTTTATAATTAGCAYRYATATATATWTTTWTATATAAGGGAAAGAGGATCACCAAGGGGTACCACATGCAGCCAGGAGGAGCACAGAGAAGAGGGGGATGTGGGTCTCATCAGGTCACAGGGAGCAGGTGGAAGGGAGGTGCAAAGCCAGCAGAGATGTGTGTGTAGCAGAGCAAGGCAGAGCAGCGTGGGCCCCACATTCTGCTGCCTGTTTAATCCTTCCCACAGTTGTGGCCAGGCTCCCAAATTCCTTACTCCAGCTCTGTTCCTCTCTTGGATGAAGGTAAATGTACAGCTCAACAGAGCATGCTAAAACAGCTTCATAAACAACCTCAAAAAGCAAATAACTGAAAGCATTTTACTTTTAAAAGTCTACTTTCATCAGTTTAAGGCAATTAGTTCAGGGAGGTGATGATAAAGCAGTGGAGGCTGCTRCAAGTGACAGCAATGAAACTCCTGACACAGATATGGTACAGATTGCAGGAATAAACACTTGCCATGTTCCAGAAATCACATTGTCATCGATGTTTGCAGGCCCTGAAATTAGCTGAAGTCATCAGGAGCTGTCAGCAGCAGGCAGCTTCTTGGATTGCTTTTGTTTTGCACTGCAAGAATCTCCATTTGTAGCTTGAACCCCTCACACCTGTAGCAGCTTTCAGCTGAGTTTCCCTCTCTCTGTGGCCAAGGAACAGCCTCCCAAAASTGATGCAAAACTCCAGGTCCCATCCTGCAGCCTTCCCCAGCACCTTCTCATCCTCAGAAGCACAGCCCAGGGGCTGTGAGCTCTGCCCAGGCTGGCTTTGTCCAAGGCAGAATAGGTCCTCTATTTTTGTGTTCCCATCAGAAAAAGAACAGTTTTTAAAACAATAAGAAAACAGTTAAATTTTCAGGGGTTYCCCCCAAAATGTGTCATGCTGTCTTCCATTTTCTCAGCTCTGTGCTGTGGCATGGTAGGTCAGGAGTCAGGCACGTCACCTGTGCCTGCAGAGGGCTCAGTGACACCTCTGAAAAATGGTTMTGGGATGTCAGAACAAGCAAACAACTGTGCAAAGATCCCAGAGACAGTCACTCTTTGGGGTCACCTCATTGATTTCCTACAGTCACGGTACTGGGCACCAAACTTCCAGCTATCCCTTTATCCCCAAAAGTRGCATTTGGAGGGATTTCCCCTGCACTGCTCAGGGCTCTGCAATGTTTCAGAAGGGATAGAGCTGTTCCCAGCATTTTGTTCCCCTGCAGACCCAGCAGAGGAGCCTCTCCCTGCAGGACAGGTCCCTGCAGGACACAGGGACAGGACCCTGATGAGGGCAGGCTGCCTCTCCCTGTGTCTTCACAGCCTCTGGAGAGCAGCTCACACCAGCACATGACTCCTGCAGGAGGCAGCACAGGATGAGGCTCCTCTGCTTCCTTGTGAAGGTCAGAGGTGTCCTGATGGACAGGAATTTTCCTCCCTCCCTGGCCCTGCACCTGGATGTCTCCATTTGCCAGTTATCAAAATGAAGCAGAGCAATAAATCATCACCTCAGAGGTGAGTCCCCTGCCACCACAGCATCCCAATCCTGGAGCACATTCCACAGTGAAAYCACTGCCTGCTCACACAAGGGCACACTTTGTTCTCTTTCCTCCTGTTTCCCACCACTTTTGATGGTTCCCCTTTTCTCCAGTACCTACAGATGACTCAGTTAAAAGATTGGTTTATCTTTATTGCTTGTTTGGCTTTTTTTTCTTTTTCTTTTTTTTTTTTTTATCTTTTAATTAGATAAGTTCATTTTCTTTGCTCTCTCTCCCATTGCTTTAGATTTCTAGACAATGGGGAAAAAAAACCGTAATAAAGTGAGTCGAGCTCTCTATGCAATTGCATTCTGCATCCCCAAAGCTGGTTGCACACTTTGATATATTTCCAGCTGGGNTTTTTAGATTAACTCCCACACACCAATCACAAACCTCTCTTCTTCCTCCACTGAAGTGACCAACAGAAAAGATGGTTCAGCAAGGTAAGTCAGTGGATGAAACCCTAGGAGAGATGGAGCCCCAGCACCAGGGCTGTTMACTTGCATGATAAAAGTCTTGAAACTGGTTTAATCTGCAAGATCTTCACCTTCTGCCCACAGACCTCCCTTCAGCTCACTGTTCCTGGCTGTATTCAGTGATGTCAGGCACAGGGAGAAAGCTCTTCAGTTGGGAAAAATGCTCAGAATCATCTCAGACAGGGCTGAGAGGTTTCACTCCTGGGTTTTTCTACCATGTTTGTAGAGAGAAAACCCTTGAAATAAAACTTCTAAACCCTAACACTTATCTGAGCTCAAATTCTGAACAGCCAGCATAAAGTTGGGTTTTATTATACTTTTTGCACTTCAGGAGAGAGAATACAAAAGGCATTTTTGGCCAATCAATAGAAGAGGTGGAGAAAATCAGTATAAATATGCAAATATACACAGATCATGGCAGACAAAATCTACAAATGAAAGATCAAACTCAGGTCTCTCAGCTTGAATTGGCCTTTGCATTTAGACATTATTAAGGTACAGTGAATTGCTTTCAACCTTGCCTTAGCAGGTAAGAAAGGTGAAAAAGTTTACTTTTTCTGTGGAAATGAATGAAGAAATAAAGTTCAACGAATACCCAGAGTCATTTTGTCTTAATGTTACTGCAAAGGAAAAGAGAAAAGCACAGGTTGTGGATACTGGGATCAGAGCCACTGAGTGAACTTGCAGCTGTAAATATGAAATAAATTGGAACATGCAAGAGAACTGAGTTCATCAAGTCATTTATAACAGCACAGGCAGAGCAAGGGAGAGTCCTTACAAAGAGAGGGCAGGACAGCAGAAATCTCACTGCCAAGGGCCATAATGACATCCAAGCAGYTTAACTGTGCACCAAGCCTTCATTTAGCCCCAGGTTTGGTCTTTTGTCTGTGCCCACAGGCTTTGTGTGCACAGCTGGCACATGTGGAGATGCCTCATGTCCTGCTTTTAAAGGTAACAGAAAAATACAGTGGAGCCTCCAGTTCTACTGGGTTTTTTCCTTTCTTTTTGATGGGGGAAAGAAGACCTGACTTTAAATTTGTCCCTTTTGTCTTCCTTTCCATATGGCTCGTTTGTGGCTCAATTATTRTGATATTCTCCCTACGGACAGAGATGCTTGGGGAATCTGGTAATACTTAACAAAAAAATATAAAAATAAAAGGATCCTGTCTGCCAAGCAGAAAGTAATTAAGGAACCTGGAACACAGAGGGCAATAAAGTTATTGAAGGAGCAGCRTTCATTAAGCAAGATAAAGCACAGCAGGGTGTGCAGGGCTGGCCCTGTCCCTGTGCCCTGCACAGCACCAGGCGTCCAAGGGCTGAGCTGCACTTTGGAGCCTGGGAGGCTGCAAGCCAGGAGCCAGAGGAGCAGAGCACTAATGAGAGCAAAGCCCAAACTATGACCTCTCACTTCTCTTCTAAATCAGCCCTTATTTGAAGTCCAGCAGCTGGCTGAACAAATAATTCTCAACTCCACTCTTAGCCTAAACTCGCTCCCCAATGTTACTCCAGCACTGTGTGAGTTCTAGATTGGCTGAAGAATGGCCCTCAGTAGAATTTATTGCCCTGGGTTAGGGATCTGTTAACTCTGCCTGGCTGATGCAGCATTGCCTCTGCTTCTGAACAGGYACCTGTACAAAACTGAGCAACAAAACAGAAATAAACCCTCAACTCCAACCCCTCTGTTTACAAGTTCACTTTCTTSAAGCATGCACATGGAAATCCTCGTGCCTTCAGGCAAGCTGCAGTAACACAAACTCTCCAGAAACTCCAGGAAACATCCATCCTGTAACGTGACAGCTCTAATTCTGGGAATGCCAGGTCCCAGCCCAGAAGCTGCTGCATTTCATTGTCAATTGAAAAGATCTCAGGTCATTAGCCTTCAGAATCATCTGGTTGTATCCAAAACTTTCTCTTAAGTGACAATGGYTGTCACTGCAGTTTAGTTTTCCTGTGGTGCCACAACACAGGAAGTTGTTATTATTCCCRCTTCCCAGGGACAAAGGGAATTATCTCATTCAGAGTCACACAGAAAGCATGTGGCAGGAATGGGAGGTGAGGCCAGGTCTCCCARCCCTTCTCAGAATTCCTGAACTCCTTCATCATGACCTAAGAAATTGGGGGATTTTTTCCCCTTTGTTTCTTTTTCTTCCTGTCCTCAGAATGTATTTAGGTTTTCTTTTAAACCTTTTCCGCTCAGCCCTTAAGGCCAGGAACATGATTTGGACCACAAGCACACGTGACTCCAGGACTCACCACTCTGATTGTTTCTCTCAATTCTTGCCAACTGGTTACAACACCACATTTGTATTCCATACTCTAAAAAAGCCTCCAAAACAGGTAATATGCACATAACCAAAACCCTAGATTAAACTAAAACATTTGAGTGGTCCCACCAGGGCCAATTCAAAGTTGCATGTGCAAAGGACATGTGATAATATCAGTGTTTAATTACAGCCCACAATACCCTCCCCTAGTCTGCTGGTTTCAAACACTTTCCCAGGAGCTGCTGGGAACACATGAACAGATGATGACGACTTTGCTGACAATTAACTACACATTATCAAGGTTTCCTTTAACTAAGCCCAACCCTAACAGAAACTGTTTGTATTTAGTCCTTTTCTGCTGCTTTTCCCTGATCCCTTGTTTCTAAGCCTTTTCCCACCTCCCAGCTGCCCTGCAGGTCACACTCCCTACACATCTCCCAGACTTTACAAGATGTTTTCTTCTTGCCCATCTTTCCACCCTGGAGTTTCTGTGTGCACAAGAAGTATCCTGAACTCCCTGAACTCCTGACCATGCTGCCTTGGATCAGGCCTCAGAGTGTCTGACCTGAGTCAGAAAACATCCTTTTTCCACCTAAAAATCAAGCATTTCCCATTTAAATGACCACTGCCACAACTTCTATATCTTACTACATGGCAGGAAGATGGAAATATGAGGAGAGTGTCTGAGTAGATAAATAAAGCAGGAGTTTATCATMATTTATTTATAAAAACTATTTCTAATCTAATTCTTTGGATATTATCRAGGGGCAAGAGAGACAAGACCAGAAAAATGGTTCTTAATCAGGAATTGCCACATGGAGTGGTTTTGATTAATATGCAAAACATAGATTATAAATAGATTTATAAATAAATGATCAACTATGGCTGCTGCTTTATTTATCTATGGACTTGCAGAAAATTTGAAGGCTGAATTCTGATTAAATGAGAATCACCACTAATGGTGGACTGGCTGGCTCAAAGGGACTGGTGAAGGAAAGTGAGAATATATTTGCATAGCACCTTTGATTCACAAGAACTCCCAAGTGCTTCGCAGAATTAATATTATATTTTAGGGGTCACTTCATCCATTACTGAAATGCAGCCTCTGAGGAGGAGGGAAGATAACTTTCTGCATCTATTTCACCTTTCCTTGAAGATCTCTAAGCACTTTGCACACTAATTAAGCTTCCTATTGTATTTATGCAATCCACTCCTCCTGCCAGTTACTACACCAGTAAAACATAAAGTACCAGGAATAAAACCGAGGAAAATTCATCAACCTGATACAGCTTCATTTCACTTCCTGATCATCAGCTGAGGTCAGCGTGTACCTCAAAACGATGAACTCAGCAGAATGGCAGTGCAGATCTCAAATCACAATGGAAAAAACGGAGTTAGGCTCATTGTGTTCAGTATCACACCACACAAACTTCTCCTCTAAGAGCACTGCAACAAAACCTCAGCCCCGAGGTTTGCAGAGCCTGCACTTCCTTCCACTGCTCTGTCCTGCTGTGGAGTCACTCACATCTCCGGGACACTGGACTTCAACACAACACTTCAGGCAAAATCTAAAGAGCTGAGAGCTTGCAGATGCARCCCTCAGCCCCCTCCCATCTGTACCAAACCCATTCACTGGGCCAGGCTTCCCCAGATCCATCCAAGAGCAGGGCACAGGGGAGGAATCCATCCCCTGAAAGTGCCGCTGAGTGCCTTCAGCCTCCYCCATTTACCTCGCCTTTTCAAAATAACAAAGGCAAAGCATTTCTTCTCATATGGCAGYGCTGTCCTGCCAAGACAGTTTTCACAGCTGAACACTTCCCAAGGTGCCAGTTCTGCAATTCAGGGCTGSATGTGATCCCCTGAGCATGATGGATGGCTTTAAAATAAAGGCACTGCGAGAAGCACCAGCTGTCCAGGTGCAGCTTGGATCAGCTTGGCTGAACCTCCCCTCCTCCTCCTCCTTTGCCTCYCTCTGAGGAAGGAGTAGGAGCTCATCGTGTGCAGGAGGAAGGCTCTGATGTCAGGAGAAACACAAGAGCCCAGCAGATATGACCAGAGATGTGGCCTCATGTAAGTCACATCTCATCCAAATGCGAGTCTGCTTTTACCATGTCCAAAATAACCTGCTGTTATATGGCAACTTTGTGTGACTCCTTTTAAATTCCCTCTATTTGGCCACTTCATTTGGCCACTTCTTCACCCCAATAGCCACTAGCTAAGAGGCAGAAAAAAGGCAAAATTAACTTTTTTTCACCAAACAAACCAAGCTCAGGCTCCAATGACACCCACCTGCAATACACACTTCTTCCCTGTGTTCATCCCAGGTTTCCAGATATCCCTGAAAAGGGATTTCTAAATCACCCTGTTGATTAACAGTTTTAGTTTGGAGTCCAGACTATGAAGATCATCTTTAAACACTCTTTGCAACCAGCAGGGCCATCTTGAACAATGGGCACCTGTGTGGCATTTGYTATTTGAGGACACCTGGGCTGAAATTCAGCCACACCACAAAGAAGGGCACCAATGTGGCTCCTTGTACRTTGTGCAGATGCTGCCTTGGCATCYYTGAAAGGAGAAGATTGGTTTCCACAYAGGTTTTCTTCTCACTGGGCTTTAGGAGACAGCACAGAGCACGTCCCAGGTGTTCTGGGGCAGCTGATTCTGTCAGTGACAGCTCAAACTCCGTTTAGTAGAAACCACACACCAGTACAGCCCTACTTCCTCTCTCCACCCAGCAAATTAGCAGTGTGGACAGTCTATTGACTAAACTGGGCAGATTTTAGCACAGCAGTAATGGTCTGTCCTGAGAGAGCATTACCCCTCACTGCCCAATTAGAAAAATGTTGAATGCACGGAAATGCCTTTTGAATAAACACTTGATAACCCTCAATAAAACTGTAAGAGAGAATTACTGCAGATTTACTACCCAGGAAAGGAAAGGAAAGCTCTTCAAGGCACAGCCAAGAGCTTATTGCTTATTTAATGCTGAGAAATGCAAGAGCTCCGCAATCCCCCAGCAAACTGAAGCTTAAGAGGAAAATAAAACAGGTACCTCATGAGGTGCCCAGGGAGGGATGGGGAAACCACAAGTTGGCCACAGTGCCCCTGAGTTCTGTGGGATTTGCTGAGGCTGTGTCACCCTTTGGGGAGGCAGCASCACCCAGCAGCAGCACAAAGGTCCCTGCCCTGCTGTGGGGACAAGAGCTGCCCTGGCAGGGGTGACCTGGGCTGGGATTGCTGCCCTTTGGCTTCARAACCTCCCTGTTCTCCCGCAGGGAGCACAGCTGGGAGCACATCTGCATGGTGAGAACACCTCTCTCCCTGCTGCCTCTCGGGGAAAGGAGCACCCTGAAGTGCACCAGGTGCCAGCCTGGCCTGTGAGGATGCTTGGATTGCATTTGGGGTTTCTGAAAAAGGCTGATTGGCAAGGAGGAAGGAACGGGYTGGCTCTATTGACACTAATCCAGGATTCCCACCTTGGGCAGCAGCCCTTCCTGCGAGAGCACAGTGGGGATGTTCACAGCCCCGGGGAGGATTCCACAAATGAACATCGACACAAAGGTCCTGCCCTTGCTGATGAGCATTGATGTGCTGCTTTCTGTACTCACAGCTCTGGGTGATGGGGAAGCATTTCCAGGGTAATTTTGTTTTCCTCCTTAAGAAGCCTAGCGGGGAACAGCCTGGTGCTTAAAAAATAAACACCCAACAAAAATCCTCACTAATTCCCTTATCATCTGCACTCACTTGACCAGGTTTCCTTCCCAGTAGCCCTGCAACAGTGCCTTACATCCTCGGGAACACCCAGGGATCACAAACCCTGCAGCAGAGCAGCCCAGCCACCATCCATGGCAGCAAACCAAAGATGCTTGCACTTCTCTTCCAAGAGAGGCTGAGTGAACAGCCCCAGCAAGGGCAGTCCCAAAGGCACAGCCACCTGTGGATCTCAGTTTCACCACCCTCTCCAGCTCCTCCCATGGCACAGCCAGCACTGGCTGATGTTTGTTGTGCTTTAGCAGCTGCTGCTTTATTGAGGGAGCAGCAAACTGTGCTTTGGAGACCTTCCCTGCTCTCACTGTCAATGTACAGCCAGAAATCTCGGGGTAATGGAGGAGGGCAATCCAAGGAAATTTCCCTCCAGGCTCCCACTATTATTTCCTATCCAAAAAAATAATATTAAATGTGGTCTACCATTGTAGTAATTAAAGAGAGAATGTGCTATTTTATGTATTACTGGATCCCTCACACAAGTAAATGGAGTTACATTCCTGCTGCTGTTCCAAGGGCTTTCTGGATGCAAAAACGTGGAAGTGTCTCTGAAAGACAAAGAGGTTAAGCCATTTGAAAGCACAAAAGGTGTGTTATCACTCAAATGAGGGTGCATCAATACCTTCAGATCTTTTATAATTTATGTCTTAATCACGGTGCTTGGCAGAGCCCTGAGGGTTTTCCAAGTGGGGAAACTGAGGAAGAAAAAGGGTTTTGTAGGGATACTCCAGCAGATTGGTGGCATCTAGGACAGAGCATCCTCCCTGATGGAAGCTGGATCCAGATTCAGAAGCTCATGCCCAGGAAGCTGCCAAATGTTGGTCTGTAAAGAAGATAAAAGAACCATTTAAGGAATGAAAAGTAACACTCAGTTGATAATGAAGATGCTGATGCTGGATTGTCCAACTTGCCTGGGGATTTTCCTCTTCTCCTGAAACAATGGGATAAGCCTTGCTTATCTCTACATAAACATTAGATGTTTGCTGGTCAGCACTGGAGTTATTAATTCCACATTCTGGAAAACACTCCCAAGACACAGGTCCAAGTTTGTGTGAAATCCATGGAGCCACTGGCACATTCCAGGCAGGCTGCTGCAGTYGTTCACACTAATTCAGGAAGAAAGGAGGATATAAATTAGGTACAGAGCTGGCATGGAATCAGTCTGTGCATGTCATTACAACAACAGCAACATCCCTGCACTCCATCTCCTGAATCAGTAAATAAAACCCACTCTCTCTCTGATATCACATAGATTGTCTTGGATTGCAAAAATAACTGTGGAGACACAAAACTGAAAGAAAAACAAAGGTTTTTCATTCATTAAAACTTCTGATACTGACATTTAAACTGGGATTTGTCAACAAGGAAAAATAAAAGCYCTAACAACTCCCCTATTTTCATAAGCAAAACATCCAAACTTAAAATTGTCCCTGTGCAAAGCCTTCAATTAATAATGTGAAGTATCAGCCACCAATTATAAATCCTTTTTATGAAAGCTGGAAGTGGTTTGTATCTTTTCCTTTCACTTCATCAGATGCCATGAATTGAAGCCTGTAACAGCATCCTGGCTATTGCTTCTTTTATCCCCACACAGAATCATATCCAAATTTTTCAATGTTTTTTTAATGCTCCATTTCTCTTAATGGCAAATGAGGTTTCAAAATGTAGAGGAAGTTTTGAAAAGATATTGGTGAAACAACAAATTGGAAAATAAAGGAAGGGAGAAAAAATGAAGTACTATCTGCACCTCATTGTGTAAATAGTGGGGGAAAATATTGGGTACATGAAGAGAGAAACCTTTTAAGTGCTTACAGTAATGAATTCTGCTATTTTATAGAATTATCCCTAGAAGAACAGGAGGAAAATTATTAATTTTGTCCAACACAATTCTGACTTGTAAAAACACAAACATTTTATTGCAAACTTCAAAAGAATTCTAAGCTAAAAGGTTGCAAATCCAAAATTTGTTAGGATCTGCCTTTTTCAATTATTTCTGCAGCAAAGTTTGKTTCAATTTGACTGAAGCAGCAGAAGTTGCAGCAGGCATTGCAACACTCAGTCATTTTGCCATTTCTTTAGTGACCTTTCTTGCCTATCAGACTCTCACAGATGATGCCAGATCCCCACCATGCTCAAGCATTGCTTTATCTGTGCTGCAAAAGTTGCAATTTACATCCTGCAAGCTTTTCTTTCTCATTACTTACATCTTTAGCGATAAAGATTTGTCTTTAAAAATCCTTTAAATTTAAAAATGTAACCAAAAGCAAACAAGTGCAAACCCTACCCTCAATTCARTGTCATTGTCTACAAGGAAACAACAGCCATCAGTGTGGATTTTTTCCTTTTCCCCATGAAAAGCTGCATTTTATTTGCTGATGTGTGATGGCCTCAGTTGTGCACCCTGAAAACCTTCTCTGAGGAGCTGCTCTCACAYGGACCATCAGCTCACAGGGAATGAAAGGCACAACACAAAAATCTTCCTCTTMCCAGCAGGATCATCCTGTGAATTTTGGCTTTGTTGATTTAGCATCTAAATTCATTATCCTAAATGTGCATTTGTACAAAATTACAGATATTTGAGAAGACCAAACCAAGCTCTAGGTTTTACAACACAAATATTTGTTTTTTTGGTGCTTCTCTGTTACTTTTATTACCATGGTCACAATGGCAAGGCAGCTTATTCACCTTTTATACCAAACAAATACAAGCACACACCAAAGCATATCAAGGGAAAGCTAAATTTGGGTAATGCAGATCTCTGGGTGAAGTTACCAGAGTAGAGAACAATCACAGAACATTCCATAAAGCTTTTGAGAAAGAAGATTAACATGCAACATCCATTTTATGAGTGCATCTGTGGTCCTGTGCTCACTGAGCTCAGATGCTCACACAATGTCTTGGACAATGGTCAGGAAGTCCTCTCTCTCTGAAGGGTGGACAATTCCAACTGCCCAGAGAGACAGAACAAAGGAAAAACCAATAATTCCTCCCTGCTCAGTGAGGAAGRGCTCCAGCCTCATGTGCAATGTCACTCAGCAAGTCTGGAGCAAAACTGGGAGTGGGCTTTAAATTTTACATTCACAGTGCAAGTGTTAATTGCAAAACTCTGTTGTAGGGTCATGCACAGATTGAATTTGATGAGCCASATTCTGACAGTTTGTTCTGTGGGACTTTGATTCCTGCTCTGAATTACTGGGTGCTGTCACACCCAAGGTAAAACACTACACTGGTACTCAGGGGTTGTAGTAAGGTCCCATCCCACAAAAAGAAAATTTAGCCCCCTTCCTCTAAGACTAGGAGAAAAATTGCATCTTTAAGGCTCATTTTGAGCTGACACACTGCACTGAGGTGGCTCTTTCCCTCTGCAGCCTGTGTGCAGCAGTTCAGCTGCCTCTGTTTTCCCCAGCAGCTGCTGCACACACACCACCCCTGTCAGCAGGAAGGGGCAGAGCCATGGATGGAGACTGATGATTAACGAAGAAAGAGGGTGAATATTAATCATGGAGTCAACATTTGATGGGAGCACTGATGGAACAGTGGTCCCACTGGAAGTTGTTAGGAGTTGATTTTTATGCCCCAGGGCAGTGGTTTTAAACCAGGACTCGTGATGGAAGAGAGGTTGCTTGTAATGTATTAAACAGGCCATTGTGGAAAGCATGCCTTCAGCCTCCCCCTGCCCTGACTCCTGCTTTGGGAGAGCTGGAGCCCAGGTCTGCTGTGCACCTCCATTCCCCCAAACATCCCAATCTGTAAAGATCCAACCTTTAAAAACAGAAACAAGACATCTCCCTTTCCCCCTGCTGAGCTGCAGGACAGCCCTCACCACCTCATGGTAAATCAAGCAATGCTGATGTTGCTGCTTCTGAGCAACTTTTCTGTTGTTCAGCACCTTTGTATGAGACCAGGAGAAAGAGGAGAGTCTGGGAYAGCTTCCCCAGCTGGGTAATTCAGGTTTGAACCATGGCTATCTGCAACCTGCTCCAAACCTCTCTGAAGGCAAAAGGAGGCACAGCTACACCATGAAGTGGGGTGGGCAAGCCCTCCTAACCTCAGCTGGAATTCCTGTACCTCAAATTAACAACTGCACTTCCAATGCATGCCACAAAATGGACTTCAGCATAGATCCAAGAAGTTCTGTTGGTGTTGTTCCAAAGGGATTTTATTTGGGGGAGGAGGGGATATGAAAAAGAAAGGAGGGCTTTACTCAGAGCTGGTACTCACTTGCTGTTCATTCTGTTGAGGTCAACACAATTACCAAGTTTCTCAGGGACAGCTCTTTGGGTTTCCTGTGGTGCTCCCTCCTCCAGGCTCTACCAGTGCTCCAAAGGATGCAGAATCACAGCACACAACACCTTTCCTGAACTTTGCTCCACAAATTAATCCATGCCATAGCTCCTGTCAGGAAAATATCACATACCCAGCTTTGTGTACAGACAAGGTTATTTTTTTTCTAAAAAACAGGGTAATTTTAAAAGCACAGACAACTTTCATCCTTGCAGCAAAAGGTTAGGCAGACAATGGGTTGGTTATGCATGTTATACATGCATTTTTCTATGGATTTAGGCTGAGGTCTTTCACCTCTCAGCAATAAATGCTTTCCCAAAAAGGAAATGTGTCTGCTCATGGGATGCAGCTCAGCTGTCCCTCCACCCATGTGTCCCACCATGTGAAGGAATAAAGCAAAGCTGTTCCCTTGATTTCAGCTGTAGGAGGGAGTGCAGSTGGCCACAGTGCAACAAGTCACAAAGAATCCTGAGGGCACAGAACAGGAATTCTCCCAAGTGCACTGAGGCCAGRAGCAGCTGAACAAGAGAAGCTGTTCAAACATCAGTGCTGCATTTTATCCACAACATTGGGCCTTCAACAACCCAGAAACCTTCAGGTGCATTTTCACAGTTAGTTAATGCTGTTCCAGGGATTTGCAGATGTGCAGGTTGTTTGCCTGGGAGCAAACACGTGGCCCCTGCTCCTGTTCTTGCCTTGCAGTTCTCAGGGTATCCCTGACACACTCCCAGGATTGCTGCTTTCCTGCACAGCAGCTGCTTGCAGCAGGGAATGGCTCAGGCAGCTCTATCCTGACATCCTTATAAAAGTAGGGGCTGCCTTGCAAAGGGTGTGATGCTCTGCAGCTCCCCTGCATAAATAACTCCTTAATGCATCTGTCATTTCAGGTGTCAGAGCAGAGACAAGGTCAAGCTTGGAGAGAAATCAGCCTGCTCCATCCTTGACCCATYATTCATCACTGCATTTGTCCACAGCCAAACAGCCCAGGTGGTGAACAGGGAAAATACCTCAGCTGAGCTCTGGAAGGGTCCTGTTTGTGCTGTGGAGAAGTTTATTAATGATAAATACTCATCAGAAAGCAGCAGTTTTGATGGGCAGCATTGCAGGGACATTTTCCAAGAGAGAAGTTAAAATCCTACACTGTGCACCCCATCCCCAGGCTGGGGGAGACAAGAGGTTAATTCAGCAGACAGCAAACAGTGGCTGTAAGTTATTAGAGAGTCACAGTGGTGGGGATATACGAGCCTTGCCTTCACCTTTCCCATGGATAAAGCACAAGCTATCCTGGCTGTGTTAACACTGCCATGCCATGCAGGAGCCCCCTCACAGCACCAGGCAGTAATTAGCACTGATTTCACTGCATTAGGCATGGCTATTAAAACACACACCTGAATTCATGCTCATTCATAGCAATTTCAGCTGCCTTTACAGGAAAGGTTCCTAGTTCCTAAGGAAACAGAAAACTTTAAAAGATTAAGCCTTTGTCCATAAGGTAAAAAACTGTGTGCTTTAATCACTGGCATTTGTGTGAGGGKTTGGAATTTTGGAAGGTGGGAAGAAGAARYAWAGGATTTCTCCCCTAAATGCAGGATAGACAGTGAAAAGTTAGGAAGAGTTCACCTCTGAGGTTCATTGGTGAGGTGGKTGCAGCTACTTTGTGATGGTTTCAGTGTGTTCAGAGCCTTAATAAACCTTGTCCCAGCAGTAAATGCAGGATGTGACACACAGGGTTGGTACAGACYCAGGCTGACCTCTGAGTTTAACTCCTTTCTGCTGAGACATTTCTGCAACATTTCAAAAAACTCTAATTTTTATACATACAGTTAACAGTTTATGGGCTCAGACACCCAGACACATTCCCACAGACTAAAAAGTTTCCAGCTCCCACCTAAGCCGTGGTAAATGTAGGATCAGCATGACAGGGCAAGAATTCTCCACTCACTGCAGCTTTCCATCCCTGCGAGCTGGACAAAGCTGAGGAGTTGGCAGTGTGGCCCTGAGGTTCACAACCCTCTCAGCTCTGAGAAGGTCTGTGTTGGTGCCCTGTGCCAGGGGCAGGCTGAACAAGCAGGGCAGGCTGAACAAGCAGGGCAGGCTGAACAAGCAGGGCAGGGGCAGACACTGGGATTGCACACAGGGGGTTATCTCTGCCCCTGCTCCAGGCACGGCAGGAACCTGACAAGATTTAAATGAATTTTTTGGTCCTTCTGCAGCTGGTGATGAGCTGGCACCTTTCAGGGGCACTGCTCTCTGCTGGGCACCAGCTAAAAGCTGGCTGCACGCTTCGTTCCTTAGCTCACCATGCTCTTTTCTCAAGGATTTTACCTTCATTTACCTGCATCAGTGTTCCAGCATTTTGAGAGGTAAGGTCTTGTAACTCCTTAAATACTCACAGGTACATGCAGGTTACCCAAATTATCAGGAACTGCTCTGCCTATTTCAGGAAAAAAAAAAAAGAGCCTTAAGATTGTCGATGTGGTGAAATTAGGTGAGATTTTCAGTGAAATACATTAGATCAGAAATCCTGTGGGCAGTGTGCCCAKCACCTTTGAGATGCAAGGCTGACAAAAGGCACTGCCTCAGTGTCAGGAATGAGTCTCTCTCTCCCTCCAGCACTGGTTATCCCGAATCTCACAGCATTCCTCAGCTGAGCTCCCACCATCGCTCTCCCGGTGCAGACTCAGCGGCTCCATTCGCCCCTCGTTCCTCTGCTGGGAGATGAAATGTGTTCCTGTGCTCCTCTGCTTTGTTTCTTCGGACCTAACTTTTTTTTTYTCCTCCCTCCCTCCACAGGGTGACAGCTATTTTATCACCTCCAACAAGAAATGCTGAGCCTGTTGTGCAGGCAAAACATTTGCAAAGGGGCAGGGGGTACACAGAAAGCAGTRGGAAATTGATAAGGGCTGTAAAGTAGCTTTATAAAAATGCCGACAAGCCTGTTCAGGGCACAGAGCACCTGCACCTCTGCCCCCGGCAGKGCTTCCTTCAGATGCTCCTATTGTTTTCATTACTATTTGTGACTCGATCATTAATAAATTACTTTTTTTTTTTCCTTTCTTTCCTGTTGGCTCCAGCCACCAAGGGAGCCAGCAGGTGCATCACTTTTACAATTAGCCCTTGGTAATGCATGCTTGGCAAGAAAAGTTGTCCACAAGCTGCAGAGTTTTACCGACTGGATTTCTGCTTGATGGCCACAGCCCATGGAGCAATTAGAGAAGAATGTGCAGGAAAGCACCTTAATGCATCTGCTCAGCTGGCCAAAAACTTCTGCAGAGGGGCGAAATCCAAAACTCTGAGTCCTGTTCGTGAAGCTGGGACAGAGGGAGAATGCAGAGAGAGCAGTGAGAGCTTTTTAAAAGCTTCATTTTTACCACATATTGCACTTTGCTGCTTTGATTCCATGGTTCAGATTGAATAGAGGAGAGGTGGGACTGAAAGGCTGAGGAGGGGCAGCAGGGAAGCAAACTCCAAAAGTTGCTTATTCCCATCTCAGTAATTCAGGTCTGTTCACACCAGGGGCTCTGCTCTGCCACAGCAGAATTGTCCCCTTCATGCTGGGAARRTGATGGATGTGCTGAATTCCCTTTYTCATTTGATATAACTYTCTAAATACCATCATATCTGCATTTTCCTAAAGGCTGATGCAGTGTTTAAACAGCAGCTAAGGGGAACAGGCTGGGGTTGTCTGTGAGTGGGTTAGGTCAGGGACTGTCAGCTGCTGGAGTGCAGGTTATTTCATTTCCACTGAGCACTTGTTTTCTCCCCCAAAAAAAGCAAAAAACCAAAAACAAAACAAAAATCCCACAAAAACCCACAAAAAACCCACAATAAAAACAACCACACAACAGGAAAAGAAAATGCAGAGGAAAGAACATAAATGATCAGGTAATGCCTAAACAAAATGAACAGAAAGTGAGGATTCTAAGGAAGAGTAACTTACCACAGATTTCAAAGCCAGAGAAGTTGTGTGCCTGCTTGTGACAGTTTTCCTTCAGTCCTTGTGAACGTGGCTGTTTCACACAGTTCTGAGGACAAAGCATGTTGGCATCTCTGGTAGAGACAACCAGCTGAAACACATGGGTACTAGGGGCAGAGAAACGCAGGAAAAAAAGATATTAAAGATGATATATGTAAAAAACCTCCAAAATCAGAGCTTGCACAGAGCTGGCCCCATTAACTCTGCTGTCCTGCCTYTGAGAGCCACTTCTCCAGGATGCTCCAGAGGAGGAACAAGGCCTGCAGCAGGCACAAGTGGGAAAATCTGCTACAGAACAGTCTAGAGACTGAATCAAGCTTTAATTCACCAGTCCCCTTCAAAATCCCTTTCTAGAGACTGAATCAAGCTTTAATTCACAAGTCCCCTTCAAAATCCCTTTCCATGAAAGGTGATATTGATATTCTATTGATCACTTGATATTATATTAATCACTTGCAAAGTAGCATCCAAGCTCCTTGCATGCTGTTAATTTGAACCAGACAAAATCTTTAAAAACACAACTTTTTTCCCCCCTAGCTTTACATGATGGCAAAATCAGCAACTTTTCAAAAGACTGTCTTGAGAGATCTGGAAATCACCAGGAATTCAGCACAGCAACACCTGGGACAAGAAAGCCCTCGCTGCAAATGGTTTGGTGTAGAGGTGCAAATTCTGGTGAGAATCTCACTCACTCCATGATCAGGTCATTCTTTGTGACCCAACAAGGGCTCAGTCTTCAAATGAGTGAAGTAATTCTGACAGGAGAGACTGCAGAGCTGAG
The DNA here is from genome assembly GCA_902810485.1 of Alauda arvensis. Taxonomy (NCBI): domain Eukaryota; kingdom Metazoa; phylum Chordata; class Aves; order Passeriformes; family Alaudidae; genus Alauda; species Alauda arvensis. Next base: position 239,389 of record CADDXX010000174.1, on the reverse strand, counting down.
CCAGCAGCTCTGATACCGAGTTTAATGGATGGAGACAGTATGGGAGCACTTTGGGAGAGGAGTCCCCCCTGTGCCCCATCACCAAACCCACATCATGGTGCAGCCATGGTTCCACCTCTCCAGCACTGCTGAGAAATGAGAACTCAAGTGCCCACTTCAGTCCATGTTTGGTGCTGGGTTTGTACCTTCCAGAGAAAAAAGTTCATTGTGGTGAAAAAAGGCAAAATTTCTCAGGAGCCAGGAGCCTCTCAAGAAGGAGAATTTAAGGCAGGATCAGTGAGAAAAGTGTTTTAATAGGAAATGAAATTAAATGAACACTTGACTCAGAAGCACAGAATGAGGACTTTCTAAGGTGGGGCCATGCTCTCTGCATAGCTGAGGTTCATCCTCACTGCAGCACAGCTGCCATGGTCATGGCCTGCCTCTGATACCATCACCATTTTCCTGCTCTCTGCAATTCCAGGGCAATTTGCTAATGGAAGACAGATTTCCTACCACAGATTTTGGTCTGAGGTCCAGAGCACCGAGGTGGCAGCTCCCACCTGCTCTGAGTCCATCCTGCTCACTGCCTCCCCCAAAATGGCAACAGCCTGAAATTACTTACAGTGTTCTCTACCTTAACATGTGATTTATAACAACATGCAACCTCATTCAAGTGCTCAAAGCAGATTCTCCTGGCCAGACTTTTCTAATTCATGCTCTTAAAAAAAACACCCCAAAAATAAAGAATAATAATCCAAGAGGGAGAGGGAAAATCACGGTGTAGTCAGATACAACAGGGGACACAACTGTAAAAAAATAAAATAAAATATAAAAGCCAAACTAAGAACAACAAACACAAAACTGAAAAATTAGAAAATGAAGCACAATGGAATAATAGCATGAAAAAGTCAGAGGAGTTGAAGTCAGAGTATAGTTTAATTTCA
>CADDXX010000174.1:201340-238318 GCA_902810485.1 Alauda arvensis | reverse complement strand
AAAATCAGTTCTTGATATAGACAAAATGAGTCACCTAGCTCTGATCCCGGGCAATTTGCTATCCACACAGCTTTGTTGAAGTTTGCAATTCAAAAACGAAATAATTGCACCTCAAAGACTCTGCCTTCCCTATTTAGAGAACGCGGGGATGTTTTCCCTTTCTTTCCATCCAGAATTAACAAGGTTTCCTTTGTGTGTTTGCTTTGCCTGGCTGTGAGCAGGGGCTGTGTTGGGGGTGATGCTCCAGGGGTGCAGCCCCTCTCTGTCCCTGCCCCTGGCTCTCACTGCTTCACCTCTGGCTGAGCCCACATATTGTTAAGCCATTAGACTTCCTCCTGCAACCAAAACACAGAGCCCCTGAGCTCCTTCCTTTTACTTGACCTGAACCATRGGTTCTGCTCGCAGTAAACTCAATCACTGTCCTTTCTCAGGCTGCTATTAAACCTTGGCTCTAAGCAGCCAAGAAATTAATCTCTGGTGCCCGACCTCTCTCAGCCCCAGCGAGCTCTACAGCAGCTCTGCACAACCTTTGATCCCCATCTGCATGGCTTCATCCATAAACAAAAGTACCTTGTGGAGTCCAGTGAACCCAGCTGGTCCCTCACTAACATCATCTGGAAAAAAAAAAGGGAAAAAGGGAAAAAAAAAAAGAAAAAGCAGCGCATGAAGCCTTTCAGCCTGGAAGTTTTATGTTCTGCCGTTAATCCTATCCTTAGATTAAAAAAAAAAACAACAAAAATAAGAAATTAAATCAGAACCTCCTGCCTCTGATCTGCATTTGCTGGGATTCACAATCATGTTCACACTGTAATGGGTACAAAACATTGCTCTCTCCACTTGCCAGCTCCTGTGTTATGGAGTGAGGCAATGGCACACATCCCTGTCCTCTGCATGTCTGGGATGCATGTCACTCTGGCAGCATTGCTTGTTCCTGGAGAGGGACTAAATCATTACACGTTTGTTAATCCATCATTCATCCTGACAGCCTGTGCTACTTGCTGACAGCTCCRGGCAGAGGACAGCCACCAAACCCTGGTGAGCTTTACATTCAAATTCCAGCTAAAGCATCAGCATTTCAGGCAGGTTAGGTCTGCCTCTGGTAGTTTTATTTTAATGCTAGTTAGCRGGATTGCTGCAGCATGAACTGCTCTCCAGACTGCTGAGGAACAAACAGATGGGAAAAGCATCCATTGTGAAAGAGATTCCCATAAAAATCAGTTGGGCACAAAGGAAGTTGTCTTATCAATTTAAAGGTGAGGAATCAAGGCTGAAAGCAATAAATCAGTTTTCTCGAGGGGCTGCAGAATATTTACAGGAAAGTAAGAACTAATCCTCAAATCGTAATCTACTGCCCAATCCCTTTTCTGCTAAAACTTGAAAAAGTCCAAGAGAAATCTGGCAAAAGAGCAAAACTGACTGTGTCCCTCTGAAAATCCCCACCTTCAGGTGGGCAGAAATTCATCTCTGCTSAGGTCTGAACTCACACACCAATGCAGGCTGGCTTGGCACAGCTGATGAGGCACTTTGGGRCTCAAACAAGCTGATGCTTTTTTCTAAATGCAAACAATAGACAATCTCCTTCTGTTCTATAACACTCTTTTCTTCCCCATTTAAGCCATTCAGCAGTCAGCAATTGACTGCTTTTCARTGTTAGTAATAATCACTTTATCTTYCATAATTTCCAGRAGTTCYCAAGAGACTCTCCCCTCTCACTGGGCATGAACACACSAACACTTGACTTGGCATTTATCACAAGTAAGGAGACAAAAGCCCTCACTATGRGGGGGAAAAGCATTGGAAACCTTGTAAAATATATCCCCWYGGAGAGTCCCACTCCCTTCTGCTTCTCTCCCCCTCCAATTTTCTTTCTCCTCCGTTGTGCAGGAGACTGAGTCAATGGCATATATGGTTGTGCTCTGACCCCGGGGTGCAGGGCTGTACAGCAGAAACAATAACTAAATGATAYTACATGTTCCCAGTTCAGTATCTAATTCATGCTCTTAAAAAAAAACCCCAAAATAAAGAAAAATAATACAAGAGGGAGAGGGAAAATCACGGTGTAGTCAGATACAACAGCGGACACAACTGTAAACAAATAAAAAAAAACATTAAAAAGCCAAACTAAGAACAACAAACACAAAACAGAAAAATTAGAAAATGAAGCACAATGGGATAATAGCATGGAAAAGTCAGAGGAGTTGACTTTTTGTGCATACAAGGCAAAGTTCAAAATGCTCCTCCTGCTGCTCTATCTGTTGTGGAAGGCCCTGGGCAGGGAGCTCCTGCCCCATCCCTGCMCAGCAGCGGGGCTCCAAAAAAACCCCACTGCACAAAGGAGCTCCCAGCTCAAGGGCAGCTGTCAAGCCCAGCAGGGAAAACACACACGAGATCAGCAGCAGAACTATTCGGGCAGTGCTGCTATCAAGCCTTTTACAGAGCAGCCCTCAGTTAATTCCTTTTAGAGGTCTTTGCTCCAGCGTCTCCCTTCTCGCAGCTCCCAGCCAGGAGCAGGAGGAGACTTGATCCTTCCCATGGAAGAATTGCTGTCCACAGCCATTCCTGCTCAATAAGCTTTGTCACAGACTTGATGCTATTTTTGGAAGCTTTAAAAATATCTAAGGGGCACCTTTCATTTTTACCCAGACACAGCATCTTTTTATGTTTAATAGAGAGATTTAAGAAAAAAAAAATATTTCTGCTTAGCATCAACATGCTTCCCTGTTAAAAATAAAACAGCTGAGCTAGCGAGAAGATTTGGGCAGGAGGAAATTCTATTTATAGAAACTTTTACAACAGTTATCGCATGCAGATAAGGATCGCTGTGAAGCACAGGCTGCCCGGAGGGGATGAGCCCGACACGGGAGGAGCCGAGGCAGCAGCAGAGACAAACAGCTCTGGGGTTTGTCCCTGCAGGGAGGACACTCAGGAGCACTGCGAGTTCTTCTCCAAAGACAGCGAGCCCAGGAGCTGCACAGGGCAGTGTGAATTCCTGCTCTCCCAAGCCTCTTTTTGCGTTTTACACAACAACTGATTGGAAAAGTCTCTGCACTGTATTTCTTGGTGGTGGTTGGACAGTCATGGGAGAGGAGAGGGACCTCCGGAGTGCTGTGTAAAGAAGAGATTTCCTCCAGTGGTCCTGTCTGTCAGACTGAGCCTTCCTCACTCTGCACCCAGAAATAAATAATCAGCATTGCTGAATTATCAAGATAGGGAGGAAAAAAGGGGGAGAAAATGGTTCAAAATTTCCTCTCCATTATAGGGCCATCAAAAATTACAGCCTTCAAACCATGAGCAATGGGAAGGTGGGAGCACATCTGACTTGAAACTATACAGCAGATGCATCAAGATAATAACAGAAGTGAAATAATGGCAGGGGTGTCAGAGAAGTGAGCCAGACCAACAGGATTCTCTCCCAAGCCCTGCCACCAGTTTGCCACATGACCTTTTCCCTGTTTGTGCTGCAAATTTCTCATCTGCAAACCTGTATCTACCTGGCTTGGAAAATTCCTGGGTTTATAGGTAATAAAACATGGCATGAACCAAGCACTGCTGCCACSTTGCTACCCCTGGTTTAACATTTCTCTAAAAGAATAATCAAATATCTCTGGTAATCAATGATCAGAAATTTCTGGGAAAGACTGGGTGAAGTCCTGTTTCCTTAAAAACGTTCTTGAAGTAGGGGAAGTAGGATTTTATGTTTCATATCMAAGAAATAAGGCATTTTCATGTCCTTCTGGAGTTAAAATAACCTAGTTTGAGCCTTCAGATGAACATAATAAATGTGATATCCTAAACAGACAACTTCTGAAATGTCACCTTCCCTCTCAAGCCTCTGTGTGTTCCCAGAGGAGCTCCCTTTGCAAGCAGGGATGTTACAAAAAGCAGAGTTTAAGGCATGCCATTCTTTGGCAATCAGATAATGTRCATGGAAGTCTTTTTCTTGTAAAAAATAAATCCCTGCTCATGAGACAACCTTACAGGGCCTTATTTGGAAGTAAAGTTGATTTTAGAGTAAAGCTGAGCTACATTTTTGTTTCAACACCAAGCAGCAGAARGAGAAGTGGAAAAGAGAAGCAAAGAGGAAGAGACAAACACCCAAAGAAGATTTTCACARGAATTACTTTCTAATTTCTGGATTCTTTACACAGCTGCTCTTCACTGGGCTCTACCAATTTGATTTTCCCCACAGGTGATGGTCAAGGATGTCTTCTAATGGTCTCAGGGTTCTCTCCTCAGGTTTTTGATGCACCTGTGTAAGAAAGCACAAGGAAACAAGAGAATTATCCCTTGAAATTTGCTCAAATTCCAGTCAATTTGGTCAAATAAAACACCCTAYCAATAAACACAGACAACACTTGCAGGCAATGTTGGACTCTCCTTGGTGGGGAAGACAGTGTTTTTTCAGTGAGTATTTCACTCTGCTTAGAGGGGTCCAGCAATTTGCAGTGACCAAAAGAAAACCACTCTTCTCACACTTTCCAAAATGCTGAGGCACCCTAAGAGCTGCCAGCCTCCAGGCAGGAGCAGTGTCACCACTGTCCACTCAGGAGCTCCCTGCACACTGCAGAACAGGTTCTCCAGGGTTCTCAAAACAGTCCTTTGGTGTTTTTCTGAAAAATGACCATTCCTTTAAACCATGGCACCTCCTCTCCTGGTACCCTGCAAGGGGACTCATTTTYCCACAGGCAGCACCAAAGTGCTCCTGGCACTGGGCTACCATTTGTGCTGTAATTAAATTGAATCCACTCCTTGGCTTGGCTTTATCCCTGCACAACAGCAGCCCCTGAGCAATCCATTCTCAGGGCACTCACTAATACATCACGGGGTGAGCTCTGGCCGTGATGTATGGGTGCAATCCATCAGAGTGCACTCCTGCTCTCGGGATCTATGGGCACCATTCATCACCAGGGTGAGGCTGAGGGCTGATGGATGGCTCCAGAGATGGTCCTGTGCAGCACTGGGCTGGGCCAGCACCACGAGGATAAAGGTTGGCATCACTGTTAGCCCATTTCCCAACTGCTGGCACTGAACCAGCCCTCCTGRAGTCTAACTTTAGCTCCTTATTTATTTATCCCGAGGTCCTGTATCACTGGAAGTGCCTCTCCTGGGATGTATCATCCTCCCAGGGGTGGCTGCTACACAATTAGCAGGAGTACATTCTCAGTGGGTGTGAGGGGTTCAGCCCATGAACCCTTCCAGCAGTGCTGGCACTGTGTGTCACCAGAGACAGGCACCAGCTCAGCCCCACACCTGCAGATCAGTGGGAATAAAACAGCCACAGTGCTCAGAAAACCCCCTGAAACCTGCAGTGACTTCACTGGTTTCAAACATTCACCCTCCTGAGAAAACTCACCCAAATTTGAAACATGAACCTGTSCAGCCTGTGGAGGCAGAGCATCCCATGTTCATCCCAGACTGGGGAAAGCAGCAGTGCAGAAGTGTGGACTGGGACCAAAATCCACCATTCCCTGGACCAAGCCATAAAAGCTCTGTAGGGAGCAGAGTGGTGCTGCTGTGGGGCTGGGGAATGATCAGGGCAGGGAAATGGCASAGGCAGAAAGGAGGAAAAGAGAAACATTTGCTGCCTGAGACACCTTCAGACCTCCCTTTTGCAAACAGAAAAGTTAAAGTACAGAGCAATCTGAGGCTCAGCAGAGTTTTAGGGATATCTGCTCAGGAGGAAAGTGGCCAAGGAGAGCCCTAAATGAGTGCAATCGTGCATCATCCGAGCCTGTGCCTGGGCACTCTGAGCCAGGGCTGGGGACAGCAATGTCCTGGGGAGCAAAGGTGCTAAATCCAATCTCTGTGCTCCTCATGGAGTCACTCGGGGTCTCCCATAAAGCAGACTTACTACTCTTGTGRAAGAAGTAACAGGTACAATAAAATACAGATATCCCAGCCAACACCTCTGCCCAGCCCAGCCCAGGCAGCCCCGAGGGGTGCTGAGAGCACTCTGGGCCAAGCCACAGCACCTCCTTCTACCCCTTCAGCCCCTCAGGGCAGGATCTGACCCCCAGCACCACCTGCCACCACCTCCTGAGTCCACCCCAAGGACACAAATTTCCTTACAGCACACAGGGAAGTGCTGCCACARTTTGGGGGAGAGCCAGCCAGCCCTGCCTGGGGCACCCAGCTGCCCTGGTGGGTGGCAAGTTCAGCATCTTTATGGAGAAGTCAAGTCTTGCTGTCCTTAAAAATATGAGCACAGTGATTTCCCTCCAGATGTGTCCCCATAGTTTTCTTAACTTAATAAAAAACAGTTCAAAAAAAAAATCCTAAGGTGTTGACTGAAATAATTTCTCAGACYCTCAATCTAGTGCTCAAAAACAAGGTGGGAATTACATCCTCATTAATTACACCCCATGCACCTGGAAAATGACAACACTGCCCAGCTGAGTGCAACCAGAAAACAGCTTGGGCAGGTGGATACCAAGCACACTGTCATGAAAAATCCTTGTCTTCACACAGGGCAGGGTGGCCAGAGCCCAGTGAGCAGCAGCACTGATGGCAACAGACCATTTCTGCCCTGGAGCAGTGGCAGCAGCACCTTCCAGTCACACCCAGCCACCACACAGAGGCAATTCCTGACAAGGTTTTCCCTTGTGAAGGCAAGGCAAGCTCAGCCCAGACAAGTCATTTGTCTTTGCTTGCTCTTGGAGTTGTTATCAGTGCAGTGGGATTGGTTCCTGGAGCTGGGGGGTTTCCCCACCACAGCACAGGGCAAAGTCAGGGCTCTGCCTCTGCTGACTCCAGTGCAAGTCAGTAGGAGGTAGATGTAAACTATGAACACCAAAAAAGTGGGGRAAATATTTGGTGTCTGCTTCTACTTTGACCAAAGACTGAAAATTGATATATGAAGAATATGAAGAGAAGCAAGTACTCTGTAAAGTGGGAAAAAGTCTGGCTGTGTGAGTGATGGAGGGGTGAAACAGCCTAATGAGGGATGTAACATGCTCAGGAAGGACTTGGAAAACCTGGGTTTGCTGCTCTGCAATGGACCCATAAACTACAGAGCCCCAGTGGGTCTGTGGGATGGGATGGGATGGGATGGGATGGGATGGGATTGGGATGGGATGGGATGGGATGGGATGGGATGGGATGGGATGGGATGGGATGGGTCACACAGTCCTGCCCCAGCCAGAGCTCTGCACACTGCTGGTGCTGGGAGACTCCATAAAAACCAACCACGAGGCTGCTCCTGGCTGTCCAGTTCTCCTGCAGACAAACAAGGCCCTTGTGCATCCTTCAGTAACAATAAAAGCTGCAGTAAGAGAAAAAAAGCTACTTGAGAACAGTTTCTCCTGGAATAATTATGAAAAATTCCAGTTTGTCCCTGGAACAATTTATAAGATATTTCTTTTTTTCATTCTCTTTGGTTTTGGGGTTTTTTTTTTCTTGTTTCTTTTAGAATGACTCAGAGCAAAACCTTATTTCCACAAGACCCAWATTTACCTGAAAGCACAACCCACCTCTGCTTGCTGAGCCCTGAAAGCACCACCCTGGCAGGGAGGGGAGAGGCAGATTCCTGCTGCCAGAGCCACTGCTGGCATGCAGAGAGGTCCCAGGCAGGAGCAGCAGTGCTGGCAGAGCTGGGCACCCAGCATGCCACCCAAACCCAGCACCCACAGCAGCTGGGACASCACAGGGAGGCTGGGGCAGAGGCTGACACAAGCAACCAGCAGCACTGGGGGCTCCACTGGTTGTTCTTGGCATGGCTCTGCTGCCTCCTGCCCTGCAGAAGGAATAACCTGGTTTCATTCAGGAGTTGTTTGATTTAAGAACGTGCACCTCCACAGGCTGGAGCTGTGCAGACAGGCTGCTTTCGTGAGAGGGAGAGTGAGAACAGAGCAAAGTTTCAGRGAGAAAGTTAATTTTGAAGTATTTCCTACCATCTGGTCGGCTTATACTTTTAAAAGTTCAATTATCTTCTGAGATAAACTTACTAACCAAATTAGGAAACTAAATACAAATATTAAAGCATAAGAGAACAATTTCAGATTTGCTTTGAGTGCCAATCCAAATTTAACAAGCCCACAGATCCTGATGGATAATTCCAGAAAGATCCTTCAGCTTCATTTCAAACTAGAAGAACAGATGAATGCCTGGGATATGATTTACATTTATTCTCATGTTTTTAATCAAAACTTACACAGTTGTTTTAGCTGGCCAAAACCAGAACCAAGACTTTATAAAAATGTATTCAATTTCTCCATGGAATTGAGGGATTTGAGCAGCTCTGCTATTGAAGTGCTGCACAGTGTGCAACCCAAAGTCTGCAAACCTGGGAAAAAATTCCATGTACCCCAGCATTTTGCASAGTGATCTTTTATCCAGATGCTCTCCCAACAGTGAAATTAATTGGCTCAAGAAATTTTTTATGGGAAAAAAAAAAGCCAAACTTAAAACAAATCTTCCTCTAGACTCTTGCCAAGGGTTTGGTGTCCTCTGATTTTACACAACAATCTGCAGCATGAACACTTCCCCTGTGGCTCCTCACCCTAACACACACCCATGGATCCTGCAGTGATGCCCCTAAATGATCACTTACCCCACTGATGTCCACCAGGAACAGCTCATTCATCAATAGGGACTCAAAACTAGGATTACCAAGAGTGAAAACATCAGGATGCCACAGTGCCACTGGTGAAAGTTGATGTCAGAAATATTCCACCTGCAGGTGAAACACATTGTACCTGTTCCTGTGTCAGTGAGGGTTCCTGGAGGGCAGTGGTGCTAATGAGGAGCAGAGCCAGTGCTGACCACCAGGCAGGAGACACTGATGCCTTGGGCAGGGAGGTGATTCCCAAGCTCAGTTTATGGATTATTGATGGTGTTGTGYTCAAAAGGCAAAGCCCAGGTGTGAGAGCAGTGCTGCTGGGACAGACCCACAACACACAGCAGGACCTACAGCCCAAAGCTGCCTCGATTTGGGAATTCTCAGGTCCCACATTCCAACAAAAGCCTTGAAAAACCTTCAACCTGACWACATTTTCCCCAGGAACAAAAAGACAGCATTTAGAGGAGAAGGTGCATTCAAACCCCTGAAGGAAAGGCAGGCTCCCCTTGCAGCAGCTCCTGTGGCTGTGTTTTTGTGCAGGGTTCAGGAAGGTTTGATTTTGCAGTTTAGCACGTTGAGGCCCCTCGGTGCTCGCTGTYGGAGGGTGCCGATTACCCAGCTTCATTCATCAAAGTGTCACTTTTCTGACAGCCATTAATAAATATCCTGCCAGAGCCCCTCACACCTGGCAGCCATGGCACACTGCAACACGCCGCTAACCTAATTTGCTAATTGCTGCTTTCCCCATTAATTTCAGTCTGTCTTGTTTGGTGTTGACACGGAGGGAAAAAGAAATAAGTGTGGGAGAAAAGCAGGCAAGGAAGAAAGCATTTGGTGGTTTCTGTTCCTTTGCTCGTTTTTTCCTCACCCTCCTTTTAACTCTGAAGCAGCAACTTCTGTGAGCCTCAGCTTGCACCTGCCCTTTCTGCCAGAGGGCTGTGGACAATCCTGATTTTGGTGCTGCTGGGTGAAGGGTTAATAACCCACACCCCTTTCTTTTATACAAACCCAAGATTTGAGTGCCTCCAGTTCTGCCACAGCTCCTCCCTGACCCCCAAAGCTGCCCACACCCAGCCAGGGGCTGCACCCCACGGGTGCTCAGGTCTGGCTCTGCCAGCCCTACACACCTGCCAAAATCCCTGCTCTGTTAATTCAATTCCTGGCCACTCTCGAACAGAGATCACTGAGCTCCATTAATCATGGGATTCTCTGATAAATCTCCTCTCTGAGGCTCGAGCACAGACCCAGCCCTGTGTGCCTGAGCTGGACTCAAATCCAGGGCTCCAGCCGAGGTCAATTAAGACGAGGAGCACCAGACCCATCAAGCCTGCAGGCAGTGATGAATTGTTGTTGCAGTGCTGGTAAAAGTCTCCCTGCAGGACACTCACCAAGCTGTTGTACTTGGACCACACGTTGGGGTCCATATGCTGCAAAGCTTTCCTTTGCCTGATTGCATCCAACMACGAGGTTCCTCAGCCACCCCTGCAGCTGTGGTGGCTCTGCCTCTGCTCCTCAGCAGTGGGGCACGAACACACAGGAGAGCAGAGGCTCCTCAGGCTCCTCTTGGCCATAAATGCCTGTCTAAGGAAGCAGAAAGGTTTCTGCAAAGGTTTCCAGATCAATCATCCTTTTCTTTAATCAGTGTGAGAAATGGGCACATCTATCACAAAAGTAAGAGCTGTGTGCCCCCTCCTGTCCCCCCAGCCTGGCTTCTTGTTTCAAAGGCTTTGTTTAAATATCAGCTGAAAGTTCAGAATCCTGATCCCTTTGGATAACCAGAGGCTCCCTCTGCTCACTCAGAGCCCAGCCACACACCACTTGCTCTGACACCAGCAATCCTCTCTCAGCCCAGGAGCCTTTTCTGGGAGCAGCCAGCCAGGCCAGCTTCCACTGTCAGCCCCTGCTGCATCCAAACATTCCTGATGTTTCATAAAGACCTGGGAGAGAAGRACATGGATGCCAAATGCAGGCAGATTCCACCTTTACCAGGGACTTGCAGCCTGTCTTCCAAATATCCCAGTCTCAGGGGTAATCAAACACTGGGGACATGAACCAGGAGCAGTTGCAGCAAGTTTTAATAAGATGTTAGCAAGAAAAGTTCTGCTGCTTCTGAAAAGAGTTTAGAGTAAACCCAATGTTTTTCCTTTAAAGCAGCAGAGGGTATAAATAGACCAAAATTGGATCATGGCACCAGAAGGGTCAAAACTGGGAATAGTTTGTGTTGTTTCAAAGTGTTGAGTGTGTAGGAAAACTACAGCCTTGAATCAGCATTTGTATGGCTGCTGCCTGGGGACCAGCTCAGGTCTGGAAGCAAGAGTCAGCCTAATATGCTAATTCAGGACATTGGACAATGTTTTTTTACCCCTGAAACCTGCCTGTGTCCTTTGAGCTCTTCTGGCACTTAAAACTGGACTGATATTTAATTTCACAGTGGCACAGCTCTCCTCACAGCTGGCAGGAGTGAAACCCACAGCTTTCCCTAACCCACTGCTGGGATCTTCCTGGGTTTCACCTTTCCCCAGAACACCTGGGCTGGTTCATGTTCACCTTGAAAGGTCCACCCCAGTGTGGGACTGCTGCTCCACAAGGTGCCAGCTCCCAAGGAGCTGAAGGAGACCTGCCACAGGCAGGGCCTTCAACTTCCAAGGGCCTTAGAAGTAAAATATACTATCCTGTTCCAAGTGAAGTTAAAAGGGCCCAGTAAAGAGTAACAGCATTTCAGCTTTTAGCCAAAAGCTTCGATTCATGGTCCTTTAAAGTTAAATTTATTGCCTCCATTTAGCAATGTCCCTGTAAAAATCCCGTCTGGCACAGAAAAACCCGTGTGCAGCTCAGCACTGCTGTGGCAAACAAAATATTTCATCCCAGGGATCCAGCTCTGCATCCATCTGCCTTTATTTAGGTCCTTGTGTCTGTTTATTGCCTTCGGTGCTCAACGGCTCCGAGCAGGGAGGCAGCACAGGTTATCCCAGTGCCCACTCCTGCCTGCTGAGGGGCTGAACCCCAGCAGGAAAACCACCAAAACATCATTCCCCCCGTGCCTGTGACCCCAGGTTATCCCAGTGCCCACTCCTGCCTGCTCAGGGGCTGAACCCCAGCAGGAAAACCACCAACACATCATTTCCCCCCGTGCCTGTGACCCCAGGGAAGCACACAGCTCTGCACAACTCCCCTGGCTCTTTGTCCCAGCGCAGACAGAACTGGGAAAACCAGACAGGGCAGAGCAGGAGCAAAATGAGCAGTGTTGTACCCAGCAGTGTGAGAACTCCTGGTTTTTAAAAGTCAGGGTTACTCAGGGCTTTGACTGCTCTGCAGCATCACCCCTGCCCTTTAAACACCCAATTCATACTCTTGCTCAAGCCTCAGCCTGCCCTGCCTGTGTGTGCCATGTGTTGTGGTGGACACTGGAACCAAGAGGAGCCTTTCCCAGGGAGAGTTTTGTCAGAGGATTTGGTGTCAGAGTGTACTTGGTGTAAAAAATTTTGTTCAAGAGCACTTCCTGACAAAAGAGAACATAAAGGAAAACATTCTGTTGARAAATACCAGGTCTGTTGGGGAGGAAGTCCTTTCATCTTCCATYCTCTGGGTTGGTTTTATTACTGTGCAAAGCCATTTTACTGAATTAGTATCGTAATCATGGCAGGGTAATGGGGGTATTGAACACTGCAGCAGGAGCCAGATCCCTCAGCTGGTACCCACCAGCATGGCTCCATTAACTTCACTGGAGCCAATTTATATCAGCTGAGGATCTGCCCTTTCGTTTTTACTACAGCAAAGCCAGACTACAAATGGGAGAAACCTATATTAAAAACAAATATCTTCAATCACAGCAGCAGGAATGCAGAAAAGTATTGGCTGAGTCAACTTTTATAGCAATGTTTTCTTTCTCTCCCGAGTGCTCAATTTCGAACACTCCCCTATAAAATTTTCCAAGCCCGGAGCAACTTTCTTCCTCCTTTCCTCTGGTTAAAAGCCACCTCACCTGATGGAGGCTCTGGAGATGCTCTGTTTCCTTGCCCACCTTGGGGAGGAGCTGGCAGCATCCCCTCCTCGAGGCAGCTCCAGCTGTGGGACAGTTGTGCAAATGGAGATGAGGCCACRAACATCTGCTGCTCCCAGGCTGTGTGACCCTGCCCACCAGCCCCCTCTGGAAGGCCACCAGGTCTCCCCCAAATGAGAGCACACTGAAGAGTTCAGGGCCCCTCAGCAGCCTTGCAGTGAGTGCCTTTTGTTCAAAGCCCAGAGCTGTTAATTAAGGACTGGTGATTAATGATTAAACTCCACGTGGTTCCCATCTCAGGCTCAGAAAGTCCTAGGGATGCTGACTTTGCTGAAGGCTCTGGTGTGAGGTTCTGGGAGATGAGGAGCTATTTATAGAGAAGGCCAGCAGAGCCCTGAAAGGAAGTGCCCTTCCACATAATTAAGAGGGGGAAAAAATGCCAAAACATAGAAAGGTCAAATATTCAGAATAGGTAAACAAGCTCTCTGCCTGAGTGAGGCACAGCCAGAAATGAGAGAATCTTTCTGTGTGCACTTTCCCCAAATGGCTGCTCTCAACTCTTGGACTCAGGTTTCTGCAGCAAATATTCTCTCTTTGGGAGTTCAGAATTCACTGTCCATAAAGCTCCTGGATCCTCACCTGTGCTCAAAACGAGCACAAAGGGGTTCCACAGGCAGGCTCTGACACACTCTGCAGGGCACTGTGTGCTCAGTTGCTCTTCAAGAGCTTTCCTGCTGCATTTGCTGAGCAGAGCACACTTGGGTAAGCACCTCCCAGGTCAGAAAAGCTGTCCCACCTGGACAAGCATTTTAGGAATGACACAGAAGGGCCCTTTGCAGTGCAGCTCCTCAGTCCCTGGAGCTGGTGCAAGGTGCTTGGCTTTCCTGAATGCTGTTCAATTCATATACTCTACATCTTTCTTAAATACCCTGCAAATTTTAAATCAAAGCAAGGGGTGTCCAGGACTATTACCAAATTGTTCTGCTCTGTGGCCAGCTGGAGGCACCAAGCCCTCCTGAATTACAACCTGAACACTTCAGGGTAAGATCTGGACCTCCCAGCTCCAAACTCTCTCATTAGACAATGCCAAAAAAGTAACATTTGGCTTCTGCTGCCCTCCMCTGAGAGAGGAGCAGGTCAGGGCAGCCCAGAGCCACCCTCAGACCTGGCCCAGCCACCCTGCAGGAGGGGAGGAGGCTCCAAACAGAGCCTGCCCCAGCTCAGGGCAGGAAAATTCAAATCAGGGGGATCTTTTTTTGACATCTGCACTCCCATGGCTGAGTGTTTGCAGTTCTAAAAACTGTTTGAAGTTTTATTGTTGTAAGACATTGGGAATTTAAATCCTTTGCTCAGGTCCCTAGACTGGGACATTGCTGACCAGTTCCAGACCAGGTGCCTTTTTTGATTATGAACCCTCTCTCTGACCACATTCAATTARAGAAGGCTTGATTGATGCTCTCTGTGTTAGGGAGCAGCCTCTCTCCTTACAAAAAGGTATATAAACATGTTCTGACAGCTCCTCATTTGCTTCAGTCCAGCATCTGATTTACTGCAGTCCACAAATCACAGGAACAAAGAGCCCCTGGGAGTCCTCAGACCCCAGCTCCTGCTCAGGCAGGGAATATTGGCAGTGCTGCCCCAGCYCAGCTGTGGCTGTGCTCCCACCAAGCCCCTCTCCTGGGCTGGAACCACACAAGAAGTCRTTCCTCACTCAAGGGCAGTTGTGTT
The DNA here is from genome assembly GCA_902810485.1 of Alauda arvensis. Classification (NCBI taxonomy): domain Eukaryota; kingdom Metazoa; phylum Chordata; class Aves; order Passeriformes; family Alaudidae; genus Alauda; species Alauda arvensis. Next base: position 224,033 of record CADDXX010000174.1, on the reverse strand, counting down.
GCTCAAACAGGATTTGCCCTGCACAAACTCAGGCTGATTTTTCTGATGGCCATCTCTTCTATTTGAGTCCATCTGAAGATGGGTTACAAGGAGAAGCTCCATGAGCTGGAGATGCACTGCCTGAGCTGGCTGGTGCTGCCCATTGCCTTTCCAGCAGCCTGGAGCAACATCCTTTGCAGAGCCAGCAGGGATCTGCCCATGATGCCTCAGGTACACAAAACAGCCCCACAACCTCATTTGCTGACTTTTTCATCACCTTCAAGTGAATTCCATCTGACCCCATAAAGACAAACACACCCAGCTTCTCTCAGAAGTCCCTAAATTGTTGGTTTTCCATCCCTTTCTGCCCCTCTCCTTCCCCAGGTAATCCTGACAAGAACATCATGGACCTTTCCTTTGGTTTCACACCCCTGCTGCAATCCCCCCTTCTGCTGGAACACTGCGTTTTCAAAACCTGAGCTAAAACAAATGAACCTCCCCTTAGATAAACATTGCCAAGTCTGAGTCCCACTGCCACTGTTTTACATTTTCAGGTCTCCCTGAGGAATGAAAATTTTAAATTGTGGTTTTGGGAGGGGGTTCCCTCTCCCTGTCCTTCAATCATACTTGTGGGTAGCAAGTTAGACATGTTTATGTTGAAAAYCTTAGTAGGAGTTCTCAGAGCCTAATTATTCCCTATCAAAGTACAATAAATCCTAAATAGCTTGCATAGGCTTCAGGAGATTGTAGATGATCCCCTTTTGACCTTGACAGCCAAAAAAATGAAGATACATGTATGGGGTTTTTTAATGTAAATGGAAAATAATTGAAGGCAGAGTCAATGAGCAGATCCTGTTTACAAAGGTCATAAAACATCCCATTTTTCCTCGGTGGCATAAATTGTGAGAAAAGGCTGTTCTTCAGAACTGCTCACACCACTGCTTTTCTGACAAKCCCTCAGCCCAAGAATCCCACTCTGGGTTTCCCTGGAATCCTTTTCACAGCAGTTTTGTCCTGCTGTCTCTCAGGTCTCATSGCCTTTCCACCAACAAGACCCTCCAAAGCTCCAGCACATATCCCWCAGGAGCAGACACATTTGGGTTTGGGCTGGTGGCTGCTATCACTTAAAGCTGGGTGGTTTCCGAAATGTCTCTAAATCCTCCTAGTAAAGGAGTGGCATTTCTCCTTCCCTGCACTGTTACAGGGCTGGAATTCATTAGATGCTTTCCCCTGCTCTGTTTTAGCCTGTGCAAGGATGTGTTTGCTGCACAGTGCCCCAGGCAGCTCAGCAGCAGAGCCCAGTGTGACATTACACACCCATGGAATACTCAGAGATTGTATTAAAGTCACAAAAACACCGTGTGCACATCCTTACCCATCCATTGTGATGGTCCTCCTGGCTCCAGGAGTAAAACACAAAGTGCTTCCTGCAAAGAGATGGAGCCATTAGTGGGTAATTAATGCGAGCCTGGAATGCTAAAGCAGTGTGAGTAGTAGATCTCTTGAAGTTTGGCCACAAGAGGAGGGGGGAGAATCTCACTTGTCAGTTTAACCTGGCCCAAAGCTTTAACCAGCAAAAGGTTCAAAATGACATAAAATAAAGGTTCTAGCCTGGAGGAGAGGGTCATTTGTGTTTAAGACCTGATAGCCGCAAAGCCAGGCAGAGGAGCATTCCCCCTCCCATTCCCAGGCAATCAGGGCTTAGCAAGACCCCAAGGTCCTCACTGTTGTACATAAAACAATCAAATGAAAACACAAATTATCTGCTTGTTTTTCAAGGTAGTTTTCTTGGAAGAACTCTTTTTTTCCCCAACAAACAGCTCTCTTCTACCTGGGGATGGGGTGATCCATCTCCCTCCACTCTGTGCACCCTGGGAGAACAGGACATCAGCCTCTGGACAGTAAATTTCAGGAGTTTGTGGAAAAGAAGCCCTGGTTTGAATCCAAGGTTCTACCTAAGTATTATGTCTTTCAGTAAGATCAGAAAAGAAAGAGAGGCATGATCACAAACTGAAGAGCAAGTTGCTGATACTCAGAGCTGGAAATCTCTCTGCCATGAGAGGTGAGGGGAGCCAGAGCTCCCCAGAGCCCACAGAGCCAGGGAAAGCCTGCATGGGTTACACCACAGCTTTCAAACTGATGGTAAAAAAGGATAAAACTTCAAAAGACTTAATCCCATGGCCTGTTATTCTGAAGTAAATCCAGCAAGTTTGTGGAAATCAGGAGTGGGTTACTCCGGATTTCACTGAAAGAAGTTTTGCCCGGTGCTTTTAATAGTTGCGACGGAACACAAACATCTGGGTCCAATTCCCCTCTGATCTGTTACCACAGCTGTAAAATACCTTTTCCACTGGAGAGAAAACCAGCATGAAGTGTCTTTTKGTGCTGACAAATGCCATTGCAATGAAGCATCACCTAGAGCCCAGCCCAGCCAATTCCCTTTGTTCCCAATTTCCACAGGCACCAAAGCCTTGCCCTCCCTTAAGCAAAGCAAGTCAGAAATGTGACAATGGAAGATGAATGTCTAACACACCAACACCAGAGGAAAGACTTAGAGTGGGATTGTAACCACAAGAATAGGTCCTTCCAGAGTGGGAATAATTAGCCCTTTAATTAAACTTATCTTGCTGCTAGACAAGAGCAATGCTCAGCAACACCTGGCCTGGAACATTCCCGTCTCTGCAGGCAGCAGATGGAGCTCACAGACACCATCCACCTCCCTCCTACCCGGTCCACAGTTGCCTGTGCCAGTAATTAAGGTCTGGGACAATGTCTGAATTATTGTGAACATCGCCAGACATTTCCTTGTCTGATYTGCCCTCATTAGGTAAAGCTGCACTTTTTCTTTTTGCTGATTTTCCTCTCATCCTTTCCCCCTTTCCTGCTGTTTCATTCCTCCACTCCTGCCCAGGGCAGCAAAGAAATAAACTCAGATTTTTGCAGCAACTTGCAGGCAAGAATTTCCTGGGGACTTGAGCAGGGCTGTGCTGAGACAAATTCATCCAGGTGACAGCCAGTGCAGGCCTGGAGGTGTCAGCCTCCGAGTTAACTGCTTCTCTGACCCCTTCCTGGTGCCCTGAAGGGGAATTAATGGAGATGTCAGGCCTTTGGGATCCTTTTCACATCCCTCCTGAAATCATTACAACATCATGACACAACAGGGGCAGGTGAGAAGTTGAGCTGCTCCCATAACCCTGCTCCAAGAGCAGCCTGCTTGGGGAAAACAGGACGCAGGAACAAATCAAGTATATTTACCAATGCAAAATATGTAAAAGTATATTCAGTGTCCAGTAATTGTAATTTTTCTATGGATTTGGCTATTTGAAGCCAGATGSACTTCACACATCCCATTATCCCACAGCAAGTGGCTTCATATTATAACTATATATAATTTGGAAATATAAATGAGTTTGCTTATATTAATTCTATGACCTGATGAATTCTTTTGRCTGTTCTTACTTTATCTAGTGAGAAACAGTGATGAGCTGTTCCCTATTTAGTTTCTCCTGGCAGCTCAGGCTTTTATGCACCTCTGTAACAGGCAGGTTTCCTTTTCCCAGCTGAAAGATCCAAAGTTAATATCTATAAAAAGTTATTAATTATATCATACACTTGATCACCTCCACTGCAGCTTTTCTGCTCTAACCACACACCTGAGATGAGSACAAAACCCTCCCAGACCATTCAGAATTTGGGCACATCAGTGACATCCACAGTGAGTGGACAGCAGAGGCATTTCCATGGAAATGACTCCCAGATCCCCTTCCCTGAGCATCAATGTCTTGCTTAAGGACCATTACTGAAAAATTTAAAAAATGTCAAATGTTAGGACTGATTTTCTCCATTTCCTTTGCTTTGCATTTAACAACATGTAATTTTATCCAGCTCTTCATCACCCACTCARCATCAAGAGATTTCCTAATCCTTTGTGCAGTGTAATGCAATAGTTAATCTCAGTATTTCCTCCCTAACCCTGTCCCTGGGCCATGGCAGGGCTAACCCCTGGCAGAGCAGCTTTCACAGAACCAAACCCTGCTGCTCTGAAACAGAAGGTCACATTTTAACTTAAAACCCTCCTTAAAACAGCCATAAATTCAGAGGTGTTGGCCTTGTGCTTGTTGTGGGTGAAACTCAGCGAGCTGCAGAGCCTGTGGGAACACACCAATTTTAACCTTAAATCACTTGAATTCTAGGCCATGGCTCACCTTGAACCAGATAAAATCAATCCACTTTTCTCAGCAGCTTGGAAAGGCTTCCTGGTTTGCTTGCAGTGAAAAATTCCCATGAATTATCCAKCCAGTGGTSCCAGTTTTGTGCAGGTATATTCTGYATCTGAACCATTTAGTCAGGARCACAATCAGGAGCCAAATTAAAGAGATATTTGCAATTCTCCTGGTGAAACAGTTTTGCACATCCCAGGTAGCCACAGCTGCATCTGTGACTTCTGTAAAGGCATCAGCTCCCAGGGGTGTCTCAAAATCTTGGAAAGTCAGTGCTCAGTGGCCTTCAAATTTAGATTGTAAAGACAATGAAAAAAACCCACAAATGTTACAATAGAGAAAGATAAGGCTTACATGAAGGTATTAGAATTGGTTGAGTAACAATAAAACTGGACTCACTAATGAGTTCTAAAAGAAGCATGCCAGCTTTCTGGGGTGACATTAATCATGGCTTGAATTAATTATTATTCATTAATTATTCACTTGAAAAGTCAGCATGAGAAAATAAAGTTTGATGTTTCATCCATTTTAGTGCACATTCTTTCTGTGAAAAGTCATCCCAGAAYTCAGTGATTATTATTCTCTTGTTAGGAAAGGTTCCCTCATCCCATGGAGCAACAGAGATTTGGAGTGTGTTAACATTAACCAAAAGAGGAAAATAATTTTCTAAGGTGAGCTGGTCCAATTCCCAAAAAATCAACAGATATAAATCACTTAAAAAAGAAAAAAAAAAAAGAAAAAAAAAGGAAAAAAAAGAGTTTGTAACTGATTCTTTTATAAGGATTATTTGACTTGGACTAATTTCTATTTTTCAGCTGTGAGAGTATCACTGCACATAAGCCAGAGCAGAATGGCCAAGGAAGTGACCTGTGAGTTTGTTTTGTCTCTCCATTTGTTATAAYATCCTGCTGAGTTACATCCATAATTTAAAAGAAGCAAAGACTGCTAAGGTAAAAGCAGAGAAGTGATCTGTCATCACATTTATTTTTTGGCAAGAGGTGGGCAGGAATTCCAGGTAAAAAGAAGTACAGGGAGAAAATGAAGCAAGAAGTTCAGGTGAGTTACCCAGCACTGAACTGGACCACAAAGTGACCCAGGAGGAAACTGCAGCAGCCCTGACAGGAGTCACATCTACACCTCAATGATCTGCTGGACAGGAGAAATACAGCTGGTGTCTCTGCATGGAAATGGTAAAATATTTGGGGTGTTTTGTTTGTTTGAAATAAAAGGATGAAGATGGCACAGATTTCCTAGTGGGTTTAGGTGCAATTCTCCTYTCCCTTGCAGCTCATCTCCTCTCCAGCTTGCACAGAGCAAGCAGATCTGCAGGCAGCCCTGAAGGCAGCTGATGCACACAACTGCAGGGTGAGCTGGCCTCATTTGCATATGCAAAGTGGAACCAAAGTTCATTGTTACTAAAATATGACTGGAGATGTTTGTCAAATTCAGCTCATTTTAGGCAGTACATTAACAAAATCCTTTGAAAGGTGTGTCCAGATGAACTGGCTCCGATCCTGTGTGTCCCACACCAGTGTGGAAATGCCACAGGAGAAYTCCTCCCTCTCTTACAGGAGGCTGGAACCATTTGTATCATCCCCTCTCCTCATCTGTTCCTGGGACAGGGACAGGCACAGTTCAGATAATATTTGTGCACCAGCAACTGGGAATATTTGCACACCAAAGCCCATGAACCCAAATTTTCACTTCTCCAACAACTCCTGCTTGTGCAAATGCAGTGCAGGTGGGYCAGCAGTTATTTTCTTGAAGGAAATGTTTGTTACAGGATTATCCAAGGGCAACTTTATCCAGAAATGGGGGGAAAGCCTCAAAATCTAAATCTTTCTCCCAAACATTCTTCAGTTTCTTTGAACCATGAATCCTGACAGTAGTGCAGAACATTCCTGCTGTCCTTGGGACACAGATGAAGAGATGGATCTKTTCTCCACAGGTTCTATGTCCAAATGCAGCTGTGGTTCTGAAAAGGTGAGAGGAATAAGCTGAGGCTGATCACTCAGAGGTAAGGAGACCACTGGGTGCAGGTGAGGAGGTGGCTCTGCCTGGCAGTGGAACAGCTCCCACAAAAGGCTTTGCCAGAGCTCCTTCACTACTGGCATGAGGCTGGACAACAAAGAGATGATGTGAGAAAATAAAAGAATTATCTCAGTGCCTGAGCACAGCCTCAAAAGCAGCAGAGGCCCATCAGCAGGACAAAGATACTCCTGAGTGTAGAGAATTCAACATTCTCAACTCAGTGAGCCTTCTCTCCCCATCCCCTTGCAGGGAGGTACAAGAGCAGCCATACAACAAAACACCACAGAGAAGGAGAACAGCCCATGGGTCCAAACCCAGCACTGGTGGGAACAGGAGCACGAGAGCTCTGATTTGGCAAAAGGTCATTTGGTGATGGCTACAATGGGATTGCCCCTCTCCTGGAAGGTGGAAGGGGGGATTGCTCCCTCTCTGCCACATTTGCTCCCTGGGCTTCAGCTGTGAGGGCTCTTGGCCCAAAGGGACCTTCTGCCCATGCATCCACAGTCTGGGCACAATTAGGAGCACAAACTGACCATCAGATCCTTTATTAATCCACTCCAATTTCTGTGTGAAACACCTCATTCCACTGCTTTGGCTACTGGCCCCCAGCATAACAAGTTACATGGGACTTGTCTCATCAAAATATCATCATGTCTAAATAGAGGATCTGTCTGAGCCACAGTGAAAATGAGTAATGATCACAATTATGGGCTGTATAACAGTCCAATAAAATCTAATTAAAATGATCCACATCCCATCTGCCAACAGCACATAAGCAACACCACTCATGGGGGGGTGGGCAGGGGAAGGGAGTAAATAACACTCTCTTAATTTTTAAAATATGAAATATTTCATGGTGAAAAAGCTGTTTACATTTTATAACTAGCTCCAAACTGTGCTGCCAGTGAACTCCTGGGATGATTGGAGATTTATCACTATTGACTTAGGAGAAGTTTTGGGCTGTTCCCTGGGGGAAAAAGTCATACAGTGGAATCACAGAGTAGTTTGGATGAGAAAAACCTTAAAGATCACCTGGTTCCAACACCCCTGGCRTGGACAGGGACACCCTCCACTAGAGCAGGGTGCTCAAAGCCCTGTCCAACCTGGCYTTGAACACTCCCAGGGATCCAGGGGCATCCCAAGGAAGTTTTTCAGAAGAGCCTGAGCACTTGGACTTTAACAAAGGTATTAACCAGCAGCCTCTTTTAACACTGATTAAACTGCCTTTGTGTTCTACTCTGACAGAGGATGAAAGGAGGGAAACGTCTCCATCACTTCTCCATAACATGGCTGGGTTTTCTGCTTGGTTCCCCAGTGCTTTGGCCTGACACAAGAGGAGGTTCCTGAGGGTCTGAACCACCCCCTTGCCCTGCTGYTGCTCCAGCTTTCACCCAAGCATTGCTCAGCTGAAATGAAACCAGTCTGAGCTGGCCTTTCTGCACATCCTTTTCCAAAAACAGATGCACAGGAGCAGATGTGATCCTCCCTCCCAGGCTGGGAGCTGTGGAGCCATTTCCCATACTGCAGTGTGGACTCAGCCTTCACCCTGGTGCTTTCAATCATAATTCAATCAGGTGCTCCTGATTGCTCATAAAATCTCCCTGAACACATCTTGCTATTTAGTTAGCACCAAGTTCTTGAGCTGCATCCTTGAAACCTCCCTGGCTCTGCTSTCCCAGAGGGGCACACCTGCCTTCCCCATCCTCTGCTCTCCCTTCACATCCACAAAGAGTCTGCTCTGGCTGCCAAGCCCAAAATAGTGATTTYTAATCAAGGTTAAAAATGTTCCTTCTTGAAATTTTATCTAGTGATCAATTCTTCTGTACAAATTCGTGAACATTTCTATGCCAAGGTGCCAACGCCATCCAAAATTTTAAGATTCCGGAACAGGAAGGGACTCACAATGAAATTTATTTTCCTCCAGCAGGATCCACTTGGGATGGAGTCCATTTTTTGCATTTGGTGTGATTAGTCTCCATCCATCTGCAAAATGGCTGTCACAGCCTCAGTCCCAGCTGCCCCAGAGCTGCAGGGGTTTCACCCCTCACTGGTTTGTATGGATGGGGTTTATTTTCACACTGCTGCACCAACACACAGCAATTCCAGCTTGGTGCAGCTTTTTGAAGGAAGCAGAAAGGGACACAGCTTTGCTTTGGCTGTGGTTGCCCAAATTATCTGACCTTTGACTGTGGAAGAAGTTCAGATATGCAGARCCACAGCAGTCTGCAGCAGAAGTGTTGGGATAAAATGAAAGAGGGAAAATACACATTACACACATCACCTCTGGGAAACAGTCATCACAAGTTATTAAACATTCTGTCAAAGGCTCTGCACAGTCCTTTTCTTTCCTGCCCAGTTTTGTTAGCAATAAAGGCAGCTTGCTAATATTTGTCACTTTTAAATTCATCGTTTACTACTCAAAAGGCACCAAAGGTACATCGTATTTCATAAAGGACTATGAATTTGTCCAGATTTCAGAGCTGCAGGAGGACTAAAACCCACTGCAGTGTTACAGGTCCTCCCATGCATTGTGGATACAGGGATTTTACAATTCAAAGCAACAATTCTCACCTTTCCCATTGCCTGGAATCCTGGGTGATGCTTCAGGAGATGCAGCAGCTTCTGAGATTGACAAACACTCMTTTATGAAGGCAAAAGGATTGATGGACAAGGCATCCCAAATGCCATCATGGTGTTTAGGGCAGGATTTGGCTCTCTTCTCCAAGAGTCACTCCAAGTATTTCAGTGGTCAAAAAACCTCCTTTCCTATCTTGGAAATCAGTGAGATTTTTCACTGCTAGTTCTGAGTTAGTAACCTGTTAGAAAAAGAGGTRAATTTTAGKAATGCATTTGGTACAAATATMCAGTGAGGATGGACAGGACTTGGAYTTCCAACCCCATKATGCCTTCAAAGCAATTTATTTCMACSWGWTCTCATACCCTACAGAKTCACATCAGATCTTTGGATCCTCCCCATTACAMCAGGTTCTAATGAGGTGCTGTGGGTGTATTCCCACTGTCCTGCACTTGTGGATTCTCTGAGTCCAATAARGCACTGTACTCTTCAATACAGGGTTTTTCTCCTGTAGCTGGAACCCTCCAGCCCTGGGCATCCCATTTTAAAGAAACTCACAGAAGRTTTATCTCTTTCAGACCCACTGACAGAACATGTTTAAAACAAGCTAAAAGGAATTGCCAGTTTGCCTGCAATCGAGCTTCAGCCTTTTCCAGTCCTCCAGACAAAATCCTGCCCCTGCCTGTTCCTGCAGCCAGCCCTGCCTGACACTCTGGAGCAGAATTTCATTTTTTCCAAGTTGAATGCACACACAGAGCAGTTTCTCACTGCACACTTAACTTCTGTTGGCTTGAGAAAGGTTTACTTAAATTCTTCTAGGGAAATWAGAGCCCATAGACACAGAGCTTGCCTATCCACACACATGCCAAGAGACATGCCAAACCTCATCACATCCAGCCTAAGAACTCCCATTTGAAAATTAAAGGCAGCTTCCAAAAGCTTTCTCTTCCTGAAGCATAGAYTTTGCTATGTAGTTAATTTTGCAAGCTTTGAAATTTTACTCTATATATCCTCCTTTTTCTAATATATTGAAAAATCCATTGACAACACTTTTGATGCTCTTTTTCACTTGAAATTGAATTTTCTCCCCTGTTCTCCTCCCTTCAGATTATCTCCAAAACTATACTCCACATACTGGAGAAATGAAAAATAATTCCACATCTCCAGTCTGCTCAATATAAATATTTCATTATGAACAGGTCTGCTGTAAATTGGTCCAAATATGGAAAATAAGAAAAATAAGCAAGGTAAATCAACAACCTACACATGGAGTGGGCCAAAGCTGGACATGAGTGAAGGGAGGGAAAGAGGAAGGGGTTATAGCTGCAAACCAAAAATCTGCATTTCTATGTGATGATGAAAATGCTCACATTGCCATTTAAAAAGGGCAATGCCTCGTGTGTCCCTCTGCAGCCAAAACTGTGGGGGAGCYCCTCATGCCTGGAGAAGGCTGGAAAAAGTGACAAGGGAGGTTTATTAAATCAAATGAGATTCAATACTAACGYAGCTCACTGCTATAGATCCTGAATCCAATATCCTACATGAGACAGATAATGATATAGTCAGTGGGAGGTCCTTCCAAAGGGAGGGGAAGTACAGCTATATTTTATATTTTATTCTCTTTTTTTTTTATCCTTTTCTATCTTGGACCTTTGCAGTAGGGAGGGGAGATTTGTTTTGTTTCTACTTTTTCCCGGCTTAGAAAAAAGAAAACCAATTTTGTCACATACATACACAGAGAGACCAAAGCCAGAAATTCACAAGTGGCATTCCATCAGGAATTTTAGAATTAGGTTAGGGAGAGTTGGAGATGAAGTGTGCTGGCTTCTGGAGGTCTTGGAATTAATTTGTAGAAATTCAGTGTTCAAGCAAAGAGGGCCAACTTCCCAGCTTCTGTAAATGAAACCAAAACAACTGAAGTCAAATTAATTCCACYGATTTACCCCAAATCCCTTGGCTTATTTCTGCCCCATTCATAACCAGCATTATCCAGTACATCCACTCTGAGTGGGCACCTTTCAGTAAGAGCAACAAATTCCCATTTTGTGAGAACCCTGGGAGCAGAAAGCTGATATCCCCCAGTCCCTAATGAGCACCATTAATATCATGCAGGAGATTTTTAATAGATGTGAACACAGGGATTCTCCCTCAGGCACAACTTCCATCCTGGCTCTTTGGGCATAAAGCAAAGGGAAAATCCAGTGGCAGGGCTCTGACTGTCAGGATGAGCTCAGCAGCAGCCAGRCTCAGTCACCCTGCACAGTAAATATTAACACATGGCATAGATTACACAGCTATTTCCTGGAWTTTCCCAAGCATGGAAATCTCAGGTGTTCTGATGATGAACTGATACAAGAAAGCAGATAGGAGTAAGTCCTGGAGCTACTGACCCTCACTGCAGCAAAAACCTGTAACAGATCCACAACATCTCACAGAGAGAAGCCTGCAGAAATCTCCTGGATGCCAAAAATCCAACAAAGAAGTGAATCCAGTATCCATCACAAACAAGTGAATCCAGTATCCATCACAAACAAGTGAATCTAGTAGGCCATCAGATAAATCAGCCAAAATGCAAAACAGAAATACAAGTAATTCTCTGAATTAAGGATGGGACCAATTTAATTAAATAAAAATAAAATGACCCTTTCAGCAATTTTTCACAGAAGGATTCCAGTGACAGACAGTGAGATTTCTGTAAACTGTACAAAATGTTTTTCCCTACCCTACAAACAAGGAGCAAATATTGTGAARGTACCTTTAGAGTTAGATTTTCTCTTTAGCACACAGATATAAACTCCCTGGCTAGCACAAGCAAGAGCTCTGAAATCTTTGCAGAAGGAAAAAGAAGCAGAACTCCCTGGCTGCTGTTGCTGATTTGCACAGAGAAGCTGAGGCTTTTCAACCTGCCCCTCTTCACCTTGTTCCCAGTCTCAGAGAGGTGTTTCCCATCACAATTTACATTTTGTTCAATTCCTCATTTGTAAGTTATTTGACTCAAAACCCAGTCTTAATGGAGAGCAGAGGGCTCTGTGTGTGATGCCTCTTCAGCACCTTTGGAGCAGGAAGAAGGAGCTTTGCACCAAACTCCTGGCTCTGGAGCCACCTCCACTAAATTGTGCATGCTCTGGTGTAAAGCTGCTGAGGAACTTGCAGGATTTCTGGCACAAGCAGAGGAGGAATGACCAGGATGGCTTTGCTGCATGGGAGCACAGCTGGGACAGTGATCCTGTCACTGCCTCTGTGAGCTGCCCTTTTTTTAAGAGTTATTTCTCCATCTGACTGTAAATTACCTAAGCCAATGACTTAACAAGTAATTWGGAATTTTTGTGAATATATAAGCATAAGTTAGGAGCTGTCTCACAACACAACTGAGAAATTACTTCTTTTCAAATACCTTTTATGATAAACTATGAAATTGCAAAGACTGTCCATATTATACAACCAGTGGCTAAATGGGGTCTCAGACCCCACACATTTCATTATCATGGCCTTGTTTTTAATAGCACATACCCAATGTTTCTATTAATGCCTGTCTACATTTTGTTTTCCCCCAAAAAAACCGTGTTAGGATTGATATTGCAGCAGGTTCTATCAGCACAAACACGTCTGCCCAATGTCACATCAATACTAACAGGGCTTCTAATGCTGGCTGCTGTCTTATGGGATATGGTATATGGGGCATAAATATTTATAGATGAGGTGTGTTTGTGAATGCATGGCCATACACAGGACCAGCCAGACCCAGTTAATCAGGAGGTTTGAAAACTTCATTGCTTTCAGATGAAAAAGCAAATGATATTAACATATCAATGGCATGTACATGCTGGGAGAGTGATTACCCTTTACATCTGCAGGATATCCAAGCACCCACACAGGCCCAGCTACCTTAACACCCCAGCTGGAATATTCTGTCTCAGCCTCTCTCATTCCTCCCCTGCTCTCTCCTCAGACTTTCTTCTCCCTTATCTGCCTTTCCTCTTTAGCCTTTCCCATCCATCTCATTTCTCTTTCCATTTCCCTTGTCCATCCATCTTTCTCCCCTCCCTTTTGTCATCCATCACTCCCTTGTCCTTTTTTTTCCTTCTGTTCCCTCTCTTTCCCCTCTTCCCCTCCTGTTCTCCTTCTCCCACCCCCGTTCCTTGCTGCCTGCTTTGCTTGAAGTTTCCACCTTGTGGGTACTGCTGACTTCACATTTGCTGTGGTGTGAACTTCACATCTGTGGATGGATGACAGGAAAGATTAATAACCCCGTGTTCCCCTTCTCCTTGACTGTGGGCCTTTCTAATGAATAAATATATAAATAATAAAAAAAACCCCAGAGCTAAAAATCATCTAAATAGAGACCCAGAGCCTGGGAGAAAACAATATTTTGCTGAATCTTGTATTTAAAAAAAAAAAAAAAAAAAAAAAAAAAAAAGTAACAAAAAACCCCCCACAACCTCTAATGATCCTTAGTTTACATACTCTGCAATTTTTTTTTTCCTAAATAGTTTATGGGGAAAAAAAGAAAAGTTGAAGGCAGAGGAAGGAGCCCTTTCTCCTGAGCCAATTAAAGGAAAAGTGATTTAAAGCAGTAATGCAGAAGAAACAGGAAATGTATGGGAAAGAAATTTTGATGTCCTACACAAAGTGGAGCTGTCAGACGTGGTGTCAGCACCAAATCCCTGTCAGAAACAGCTCAAACACTGCACAGCCACAACACTGCAGCAAGGAAGGGGTTCCTGGCTAATTCCAGCTTCTCCAGGCAAATGAAAATCTCTCCCTTTGGCTCCAGACCTGTTTATACCACCCACAGCAATTTACCCAAAGAGGGGTTTCCCATCATAATTCACATTTTGGTCAATTCCTCATTTGTAAGKTGATTACTTGATTTAAAATSCAGTCTTAATSGAGAGSAGAGGGCTCTGTGTGTGTGATGCCTCTTCAGCACCTTTGGAGCAGGAAGAAGGAGCTTTGCACCGAACTAATTCTCACTTCAATCCTCATCTCTCCCTCAATAATAAAAAGAGCTTGAACAAGGTATTTTATTCTTGRGGGAGGAAGAGACCCATCAGTGGATAGTGCAGGAGGAGACATTTCAGCAGCAGGGCAGGGCTGGCAGAGGTGGGAACAGCAACAGGTCCTGGGCTCTCCAGTCTCTGCCCCCAGGAAAGCACATGGACAGCACTGCTGCAAATCCTGGCCCAAGGACATTCAGCTGGAACTGCTGCACAAACATGTGAATGTGCAGGGGAATGGGGGAAATAATCAAACCAGGAGCTCAGAACTTTCTGTTCTTCTGGGCAAAGCTGTCCCTGCCTTTGCTGAGCCCTCTGCAGGAGCAGGGGGCAGAGGAGGAATCCCCCAGCCCCCTCCTCTCCTCCTCCATCCAGGTTTTGGAGCAGTTTTGTCCAACACTGGCCCCGAGAGAAAACCTCCCCTCCCCTGCAGCCCCTGCAGCCTCTGAGCACGGCTGGGGCACAGAGCAGAAATCAGAAATCAGACATCAGTGTTCATGTGCAGCCCCAAGAAACACAAAGAGCACAGTACAAAACTGAACAGCACAGAACTGCTCACACTGAGCCTGGGGCTGAGCTCTGCTGCTCCAGTCCCATCCAGAGGCTGCTTTAGAGGAAGGACACCCCACCCTGCCCCATCCCTCACTGCTGCAGAGCACTGAGCAGGAGATTTGGCACCTGAGGAGCCAAATTCAGGGTTTCCTGCAGCAGAAAAACCCCCAGTTTCTCATCTTTAGCTCAAAGACCTGAAATTCAATGTGGCAGCAAAATCCTGGCCTCAACAAYCTTGTCTGGGGACACAAGCAAACCCTGGTCTTTCTGAGGTCATCTGTGCATCTAACTGAGTTATTGGGAGAGAGAAAAATATTGTAAACCTTCTAAAAATCAGTAATAAATAGAAGCTACTCTAGATTATGCAATAACTACAAATAAATGTATTTTATGTAATAAATTAACACATGTATAATTGTATAAATATACATAATAAATATATTCGTGTGTTAATAAATATAAATAAAAACTAAACCAGGCATGAATCGTGTCCCTGCCAACACCTGTACACAAGGGGATTTTACTCAAATGAATTTACTGACAAGCTCCATAAAATCCAGTGGGAAAAGCCTTAGAGAAAAAACATTTGTTGGAAGATGACAGGATATCTATGTACATCACACACACAAAAATTTTTAGATGATAGCATTTAAATTTATGTTATTAATAAAGAAAAATCTTTGGGCTAATCCTGCAGTTTTTATTTAGCAAAACTGCAGTTATTATGTAGTGCAGGATCATGCCCAGTGCAGCCAATATTATAATTCTTTTCTTGCACTCCAATTTTAAAATAAAGCAATTTTTTCTCTCTGGAAATTTTGCAATATCCATGAATAATAAACTGCCCTAACAAGATAGTGACCTTCAGGTTTTAAATTTGAAAAGAATTCTAGATGGAAGAAATAAACGCAGTGTAAATAACCACTGGGTAATTAAATTTATTTTTAAATAGCATCAAAGTTCAGAAGAAAGAGAATAACAAAGAACATCTCACACAGACAAGCACAAAGGCTGTGTCTGTATAATTAGTTATCTAGCAGTAACCAAAGTCTTTTTTATACAGATTGATTATTTTTGAGATTGCATCATGCAAATCTGAACTAGAAATGCTTTTTGTGCAGCTTTCAAACACGARGCTGCCTTTTGGTAACACTACAGGCTGAGGAGCCCAAAGAGATATTTAATTTAGATTGAACAGGACACTTATGCCACGGTAAATAAATCAGTTTATTAATGAAAGCCTTTTCATTGATGTTTAATGGCTATCATATCTATGGAATTGCTGTAAATCCAAAATAAATGTGYTTAATAATCAATTGCTGTTTGTTTATAGCACAATCATTTTCTTTTTGAATCAGAATTAAGTGCCTTTTAGGAAATGTTAACTTAAAGCCTTACTAAGACCTCTGAATAGGAATATAATTAATAATTCTCTCCTTGAAAAAGGGTAACAAATTAATTGTCAAAATATTGTAATGAATGTTGTGAAACCCCACAAATGAGAACTTTGAATTTTTAAGTACAAAGAAAAGATAACACTTCCTAAGAGCAGATTAAAATTCCTACATTATAATTATTACATTTAGCAGGATTTCTTTTCCTAAGTGTTAATAATTCTAAAGTCTTTTTTTAGCAATCCAATTATTTGATGACTGAGAGAAGAAAAAGAGAGGAGTGACATCTTATATTTTCTTATTTCTTTCCAGCTGCTTACAGAAGAGCTGCTCTCGGTCTCACAGATTTTCCTTTCCAAAAGCAGTTCTGCACTACTGAAAATCCCCAAGTTCTTTTTCTCTCTGCGATCCCTTTTAAAGGCACGTTTGCTTTTAAAAGCTGTGGGGGAAAGAAAGGATTAGAGTTAACTCGTCGGCTTTAATTGCCAGCATCTCCCTCCCCATCAGCGCGGCGCTGGATCAAAACGCGGGCGATGAATAAATGGAGACATCCATCAGATCCCCGTCCCGCCTGTCATTTCTGTAAAASAACTCGGGAAGTGCCTGTGATTGCCATCCTAAGGGAATCCCGAGCGCTGCCGGGGTTGGTGCAGCTTTCCCAGAGCTGAGCAATCCTTGTTCCAACATTTCACCCACCGCGGAACTCCGCAGGAGAGGCAGGGCTGGAGCAGCCGGGGAACCCCGCACTGGGAACCCCGCGCTGGGAACCCCGCACTGGGAACCCCGCACTGGGAACCCCGCACTGGGAACGGGGCCTGGGCGCTGCAGGGACCCGGCAGGGACACAGAGCCTCCGATCCCTGCGGGAAAAGTGCAAGGGCAGCTGATTCAAAGCCAGAAGTGCCGCGATAATCCTCAGGTGGAGCTGGTTCAGAGGCACCGGGTACCACCGAGGATGCTCCGAGCTGCCCCGGCTCCACTCAGAGCTTTTTTTGGCAAAAATTGGTGGTTTTTTTACAGGCTGCAGTGGAAGCAGAGGAGGGGGTGAGAGCAGCAGTTCTATTTAAGGAGTAATGTTTTACAGAGGAACTGGAAAGGTTTGGACAAGGTGACACCTCGTTTTTCTTTTGCTCCCCACTCRGGAAGCTGCAGCCTTGTCCAGCGCTGACAATTATCTCTACTAATGACCCAAAGCACAGGCAGACCTTTAAACTGTTCTTTTCCTAACATTAAAAAAAAGAAATAGGGGGGGACGGGGAGGAAAAGGCAATTGGTGCGTTTCCAAGTCCTTTCAGACAGCTACTGGAGTTATAAAAAGCAATAATGCCCACAGCTAAGTGCCCAGTAAATAAAAAAAATAAACCCACTATTTCCTTGAGTTAGCAAATGGAACTGAAACAAGCAGCACTCACACCTTCCTCTCACCAGTGGTGACTTTGGACACAGGAGCCTCCTGGCACGAACATCCTAAAGAATCTCCAGTTTGGGAGCTCTGGATTGAGGATCCAAAGCCCACATTGCAGCAGCCCTGGGGAAGGCTGAGGAAGGGTCAGGAACGCACAGCTGAAGGATCCCTCACGGAGAGCCCAGCACACACAGAGCCCACACTGCTCACACAGCCTGCAAACACAGGGGAATCATTCTCCTGATGGATTATCCAGGATGTGGCCAGCTCCAGCCAGGGCACAGTTTCTCTTGGCTCCTGGAGAASGTGCTCTGCAGCAGGAGCTCTGCCACAGCCCGGGCTCACCGAGTCACACCAGACTCTCATTGCTCTGCGAGCCTCTGGTTCACATTTCTAATAAAAATGTTCATTTCTGCCAAGCAGGGCAGCAGTTTTTCAGTCATTGATCCAGCACGCCCCAGCCCCAAAGAGTTTCATTAAYATTTTATAAAATGTTTGCTTGTGTTGTTCAAGCAATTTACAGTATTTCAGGAGATTATCAGCYACCAGAATCTCATTGTCCTCTCTTAATGGGAGCTAGAGTGTATAAACACTTTTTAATTAATTTTTGTCATTTTTAACTATGGTTGTGCTATTACAGCCAAACTCCAGCAAGTCAAAAAAAATCACCCTACCTATGCAACTGTCCTAATGAAACACTCAGTCCCTGTCATAGCAGCAGGCAGAGCTGAAAAGATCTGACATCCTCAGCACCAGTTCACTTGGAAAAGAAGCACATTGAAGAAGAGAGCTTTTGAAGGGAAAAAAAAGGAGGAAAATTGAGAGAAAAAGTAAAGAGAAAAAAGAAGAAAGAAAACACATGTCCACAAAGTAATAATTGCTTTTGTTTCTGTATAAGTTCTATATGATTTAGCATCTAAAATGCTTTTCTTTCAATTAAAGAACCCAGTTCTCCTAATTCAGTGTGCTGATTTAAATTTTACCAGCTCAGTGTTCATTGATTACGAGGGAAGAAGAGCATTTCAAAACATCATTTGTGCCCTTACACACGAAGGAAAGCCAGTGTTCCATATTTCCATACAGAGCTGGGCACGTTTGAAAGCTTCCCCAGCACAGGCAGGGTGTCAGGCAGAAGAATGCTGTGGTCTAAGAGCATCCCTGGGCTGCAGCCTCTCAGAAGAGAGAAAAATGCTGCCCTGCAATAATCAGAAAGAAATGAAAAATAAAAGTTCTGAGTTTCGAGTGGAAAAGTAAATAACTTCGACCAGCAACAATAAATTACATTTTATAATTATAACATCCATAACATTTACAATTTTGAAGTGAATGTAAAAATTAAACGGAGGGAAAGAATAATAAAACCCATAATTTCAAGGTCTCCAAGTGGGTTTTTACGGTGAGTCAAGCCCAGCCGCAGTGGAAAGCCCCAGAGCTCCATCTTGTGGTTTTTCTGCTCTGAGGCAGGGAAAAGAATTAAAAATAAAAGTAATCTTGCYATTAAATAACTCTGAAATGCAATTTCTTCTGCTGGCATCACACACAGAAGCAAGCAGAGAAGAAAATCAGCCAACACACTATTTTCTGCTCTGTTTTGCCATGCAATGTTGTCTCCTTTTCTCACTTAAGGAAAAATTCTCTGCTTTTTCCTAACCCACAGCCCATTGCAAAACCATTGCCAGCAGCAGGACCGAAAYTAAATAACCCTGTGGTCTGGAAGGGAAAGTTTCTGGGCTGGGGAAGGGCACAGGATGAGCAGAGGGGCCACACAACCCCCCAGTGAAACCAGCTGGCAGCTGCTCCTCACCATTGCTTCTCTTCCCACAAACACCCTCCTTAACCCCAGAAAAAGGAGTGGGGGATGTTTGGGCCAGACCTCCTGCCCCCAGACTCTGCAGTTCATTTTTACATTTATTATTTGGCATTTTAGGACATTTGCCTGCACAAGAGCTGAGTTCCTGCAGGGATGGCTCTGGATTCACTCCCTCCTCTGCCTCCCCCCCGCAGCTCCTGCATCCATCACAGCATCAAGGGTCAAGTTCCAGGGCTGTGGGCAGAATGAGAGACATCATAAAAGGGAAATAAAAATGAAGAAGGCTCTCCTTGTTCGTCTGATGGAGGGAAAACTTCCTGCCATGGAATGGGGCTGTTTTAATACCCCAGCATTGAGTTGTGCTGCACTGGAGAGGTCACAGATAAAATCTGCTCCTGTAGATTYCTGTCACTTGTTTCTGGGTTTCTCAGTTCCAAAGGGCAACAGGTAAATCCCAACTTAATTGTTTTTTCCCCACTCTGAATTAGGATCTTCCTTAGGAGGTTTTTGATCTGCTTCCCACAGGAAACCACACTCAAATTTCACATCTCCACTCTGTTCAGCCCAATCAAGGACCAGCCCTGAAGATACCTATTTTTAGTCATAAATCTTTAAATCTCCTTAATTTAACATCAAGCCAAAAAAAGAGAAGTGATCTCTTTTAGATACTTTTAGCTCCATGATGAGACAAAGCAGCACCAGGCCTACAGTGCACTGTGCATCCCATCAGAACACCCACCCTGGAGAACAAATGCTCCATGGRTCTGCAGTGAAGTGTCTGGTGCCTCCAGAGGAGCTGTTTGAAGCTGTCCAGCTGCCACCCAGGTCACCATCACAGGCCAGGCCATGCAAAGCCAGCCCTGCTGCTGCCACAGCTCACTCACACCCCAGGACACAGCTGGGGCTGCAGGGAGGGAGCCCAGGTCATCTAAATTCAGCTAAATATGGGACTCACTGGGGGGAAACCAAGGAAAGAAAGGTAGGGATGGACTGCAAGGAGCTGGCTGGCAGTGAAACTTCTCTCCTGACATTTATTACCTGCACTGGTTGTGTTGGAACCAAGAGTGAGACCCTGAGAGTCAGACAAAGCTCACAGAAGGGTTCCCTGAATCAAATCGAGGTGCTGGAGCAAAGGAAGCCAAGCTGCAGGTGTGGGGCAGCACAGGCACAGGAGGGGACATTCCCCTGCCAGCAGGTACAGCAGGAATTCACCTCTCCTCATTCCACCACCCTGCCAGGGCTSAGCCAGAGCCTGCAGACGTCTCTGCTGTCCTTGGGAGGGCTGCAGGGTGGCCTGGGAACAGCTGGCTCACCCACAGCTAAAAATAATCAGCTTCYTCCTACATGTGCTAGGAATTGTAGGAAACACATTGTCAGGTTCAGGGGAGGGCTAATGGCCATTTCCCCAGATCCATTTGTCTTTTGGCACCAGGTCATGCAACCTTTGCTCATCCTGGGACAGGACTTTGCTCCTTCAGGATTCCAGTGGCAATAATGCCAATTTACTGCATTAAAAGAACACTGAGTATGAAAAGGAGCAGGGAGGAGCAGAAGGGTGGGAGAGGTCTGAGGAGCTCTGCAGAACAGCCAAGGCCACACAACCTTGACATCCACAATTCAGGGGAATAAAAGCAAAGCCAAGAGAAGGCAGAGTGTAGCAGAGAGCCAAGGGGAAAAGGCAGGAGCTCTCAAAGAGGGATTTTATTTTTAGAGGAAACATTTCAGAGCTACGAGGCAGAAGAGCTGGGGGGTGAGCAGGCAGCCAGGTGGCACCAGGAGAGCATTTGCCAAGGCTTGGGAGGGTCGTGGGAGGGAGAGGAAGCTAAATAAATCCAAACTTTTCAGCTACCCTTGTGGGTATGAAAAAAAAAAAGCAAATCATATGTCAGACAGATGTAAATTTGGAGTAAACATGTAAATAGAATAACAAGACCACATACCCATCAGCATCTCTTTTTTCCTCARCTCATTTATACAACAGGCTGTATTTATGTTTCAAAACACTTCCCATCAACATAACCTGAGAGGACACAGGAGTTGAGTTGACACCTTATTTCTCTGTGTTTGCATTTTTTTGCCATGCAGGGCATAATCTGGTTCTTAGGGAGTTAATGCACCTGCCATTCCAGTGCTGACAAGCAGTTTTTCAGAGGAACATGGAATTTTATWTATTTATTTATCTGAGGAGCCCTGAAGATTGTACTCAGGAGACTTCTTGAGCACTGCCAATAACTAGCAGGTACCAACACATGTACATTTTTGACTGCACCATGATTGATGGTGCTTATTTGTGGCTTGCTGCCTAAACCTCTCCTTTTCCCTTTGCTTTCTGTCTCTCTCAGTCAGGCTGCTTTACTGTGTGCAGGTTTTTTAAATAATAAAGACACTTTGGCCATTTGGGGAAGGGGGAGAGGCAGGGGAGGGATGATTTATCTGGTGCCACTGCTATCTTTGAGCTGCTCTGCTCCGTGGAGATTTTCTGAGCAGTGAGTGGTCAGGGCAGAGGAACACAGGGGTTTGGGAGGGTTTGGGCACAAACTGGCAGGTGCCTGCAGCAGCAGGGATTGAGAGGAACCCACCTCTGAGCCTGGTGCTGCTTGCAGAGCCCTGCCAAGCTTCTCTCTCCAGAGCTGAGCCCCAGCTGCTCCCCATGGGCAAAAAGATCAGTCTTTATTTCTCCACCCTTCCTTCCCCATCCTCACCTCCTTGAAGCAGGATGGGGATGAGAAATCCATACAGGAGATGTGAGGCTTTAAAAACAGAAACCTGCAAAGTTTATTCAGTACAATCTCTACTTTCCTGCCCATCCCTCACAAAACTCCATCCAACAACTGACCTYGATAGGCTCACAGCAAACCCAGGCAGACCTGTGAGCTGGATGCTGCTCCTCCTTCAACTCCACACGTGCCTAATTGCTTTTATCACCGTTCCTAAGCCCCCTGACACCTGCCTGGCACACTGGGTGAGGCAGAGCAGTGTTCTCCATTTCCCTCACACACAGGTTAACCAGCTACTTTCCTTTCAAAGCAAGCAAATTGATCTGATGAAAGCTTAAACATGAACTGCCTGGCAACAAGACAGGAACAGCAATAGGTCTGCGAGGAGATCCCTCTGCATGCAGCCAGGAGTTCTCCATGTGGGAGTGATTCGCACCAGGGTGGGTGTGTGGCACAGCCCTGACACCAACGAGGAGCTGCACACCAAGCCCCAAAGCCTGGGGAAAGTTCAAAGCTCTTGACACCTCATCCAAAACCCGAGCCTGTGAGGAAATCAAAAGCCAAATGACTTTGAGGCAGCTCCAGGGTGCCTGTTTCTGGCCCTTTTCCCAAAGCCCTCCCGGTGCACATGTGGCACACGTGGGCTGCACACTGAGCTCACACCCACTGACCCAGCTGGGCTGGGGCTGGGGCTGTGCCTGCCTTGGGCTCAGCCTGAGCAGCAGCAGCAGCAGCGTGGGGCAGGGCTCCCTGTGGGCTGGGATGTGCCAGGRAAGGCAAACTGGCTGGGAAAGGCAAACTGGCACAATGGCCAGAGAGATCTCAGCTGKCTCCCAGCCCAGCCTGTGCCCRGMGTGGCCGCAGTGCAAAGCAGGAGCTGCTGTGTGCTCTCAGTGGTCTCTGCATGTGTCTGAGCCTGGAATTCAAAGTAAGAGATCACAGGAGGCTGGTCTCTGGTCCTGCTCTCAGATTCTTTATTCACCCCCAGCTTGKGGGGGSMRRAARGRRGRRGRA
>CADDXX010000174.1:184809-197661 GCA_902810485.1 Alauda arvensis | reverse complement strand
CCTCCCAGGACACACAGAGCATCCCCCCAGAGCAGTGCCAGGGTTCAGAGAGTTACCAAACCTCCCAGGACAGCACAGGGCATTCCCCAGAGCAGTGCAGAGAGTTACCAAACCTCCCAGGACACACAGAGCATCCCCCAGAGCAGTGCCAGGGTTCAGAGAGCGCTCCCCTTGCACTTGTCACGGGGGCTGTCTCCTTGTGTCCTCTGGGAAATCATGCACCAGAGCCAGGAAACAAAGACAAATGGATGTTTAATTCACCCACAAATGAATAGATTTCTCCTCCTTCTGCAGCTTTGTACCAAAGTCTACTTCAGTGTCAGCATCAGATTGGATGCACTTAGGTTTAACTCTTCCTGGKAAATGCACATTTTTAATGTCCATAGGAAGGAGATTATCTTAAAATGAGAGCAGTAGATGTTTAGCTACAACTTCAGGCTTTGCTTGTAAAAGAAGGTTTTGAAAAAGCAGATGAGGGCATATTTTAAAGCAGGAGATCAAGCCTGCTTTAAAATCAAGCATTTTCTAGGAGTACTTTTAATAAAATAAGAGGGAATGATCATGTTCAGTTGAGGCTGACTATAAATCTCTATTCCCAATGAACAAGTCAGCCCCATCCTCCAGCCTCAGTGCTCCCTGCCCCTGCAGCTCAGTGATTGAGGCACACCCAGACTTTCCTGTGTCCTGGTCAGCTCTGCTTTTGGGATCACCCTGATCCCAGCAGAGCAGCAACCAGCAGTGGGGAGGGGCAGGAGAACCCCCTCACCTGTCCCAGTTACAGAACTGCACTTCTGAAAGGCTTTAAAATCCCTGGCAAATCYGCCTGTGCTCACTTTACAAAAGCAMAGGTAATRCAAAACCATTGCAAAGAGGATGAAAATCCTGATGCAAAACAGGAAGGGGGCTTTAATGTTCTAAACACACACAAAACCAGAGGTGTGTGGGCATTTCCTTTCAATGGAGCCAGAGCAGAACTTTGCAATCTGTCACTGCCAGTGGAACACCCAGCCAGGCCACCTGGGGCTCCCCCAGCCCTTGAGCCAGAGCTGCTGAGCTCAAATGATGCTCTGAACAGTGGGCAGGGACCTTCCCAAAGCCAGCACCCACCCAGAGCTGATTCTGGGAGGCAGCCTGTGCCTCACTGCTGCCTTGTGTGGGTTTGTCTCCCATCAGTGCACATTATTTTGACACAGTTTGCCTCTTGCTGCCCAAAATGACAGCTCCCTATGTTGACACTGCATAGTATATTTATTCTAGTTTAGCACCATCTCTGGGCCGTGGCATTTAAAGCTGCAGCCCAATCTGCATCAGTTGAACATGCCAGCACCATATGGTTTTCTATAATCAGCTGCAGCATTGTACTTCAAACCCACTGCTGTATTTATAATATTATTGTATGCTGCACAAACACCAATAKTTAGAAAGAAAAACATCCTTTTTATTGGGCTCCTGCTGGTACCCCAGCTGGAAGCCAAAGCACGCAAAGAGTTTCTCTTCTTTTGCATGCAAAGAAAAAAATAAAAACCCAAAGGGTTTTATAAAAATCCTACATCTGAAAGGTACATTTTGTCCTGCCCCAGTAGGTCTGTAGGACTGAGTTAAAATGTGGGTTTTTATTAGATGAATTGCATCATTAAATTACATTATAAAAACTAAAAATGCACCATTAATTTTCAAAAACAATAGTAAATACATCTCATTTCTGATACACGATTCTGCATTTAATTTTTGCCCTGGGCCACGTTTTTCTAACAGGCTCACTGTCTTCCATTATGCAGACTACACAAATGGAGCTAAATTGCTGGAGTTGGGGGGAAGGAGATATTGGTCAAATGTCTAATGTGAAAATAAATGAATTTCTAATCAGCTGTTGCAAAAAGAAAAATTACTTTTTGATCTCGGCTCAGCCAAGCAAGAATCYACCTAGCTCGAGTAATGAGATCCAGTGGAATTGTGTGGGGTGCAGAGAGAGACAAAAGGCTGGACAGACAGACAGMCAGGGCAGGAAATGGGCTTGGTGCAGGCAGCTCTGTGTGAGCAGCATTTCCTTATTAAATGCCCAGAAATTCCCCCAGAGTGGAGCCTCCTTGCTGCAGGGTCTTCAGCAGCAATGCAGCTGCTCGAGCATCCCTGAAGGGAGGGGAAAGGGGAAAAAGGGGAAAAAGGGGGAAAAGGGGAAAAAGGGGGGAAAGGGGGGAAAGGGTTGTCTGTGTGCACAACCATGGGTGAGCAAGGGTGGGAGCAGTACAGAAACAACCCCAAAAATTTCCATGAGCCACAAACAGTTAAGCCAAGCCTTGCAAAAAGTGCCACAAGCCTGGCAAAGGCCAAGGACATGCCTGTGCAGCATGGCTGCAGTTGGCTCTGATGCCACTTTTCTCCCTGCTGGGAAAGTTCCCTGTCAGCCAAGCAGGAGTGAGYTCCAAACCAGCCCACAGCAGAGAGCTATGAACATCTTCTGGCCAMAAATTGTCCCTTGGAATGGGTCCTGCGCCCCAAAATGCACCGAATCTGTCCCAGGCTGCTCCCAAATCCAGCTGGGTGGCCCCATCAGTCTCCTGCTCAGGTGCAGCCTCAGTCAGTGGGGTCCCCACCCCACAGGGTGTGTGTGCATTGCCAGGGAGTGCAGAGCAGGAGCAGAGCAGCTCCTGGGCAGCTGGCACCCACAGCTCACACAGTTCTGCTCCACATTGCTCCCATGGCCTAAATGTCCCTTATGGCTCCAGTCACAGCTTGAGGAACGTTTCCCATCCCCTTGGTTTTAGAGGAATTTGGGTCAGACACTCAGAGATGTGAAATCAAACCAAAATCACAGAATCACAGGATGGTTTGGGTTGGAMGAGACCTTAAAGATCACCCAGTTCCAGCCCCTGTAAGTGGAGRTAGCCAAGAGTTTTGCTTCAGAAGTGCCTCCCTGATCCAAAGCACACCCCAACTTCAGGGTCACCCAGAAAGCCCCTGGCTGCCAACATCTCTGAGCAACCAAACACAAAGGAGAGATCACTGAAAGTCTGGAGAAACTGAGAATTCAATTTCTTCAGAAGACAGGCAAGGAAGAATTGAGTCCCAGTTTTGAACAGCCAAGTCCATCAGAAGTGTTTTAAGAGTCATATGGCTCTGCCTGCACCTACCACTATTAAAAATTATGTTTTATGGTAGGAATGAAACCCACCCAGTAAAATTGATAAAAGCTGAGGTGATCAGGACTACAACTGCAGGATTATGTAGCAATATTATAAGATAATTATGGCTCAGTATCATTTTACACATAAAGAGGTTGAATCCTGCTTTTTGTAGGAAAGGCTGCACAGAATTAGAGCCCTCTGTAGTTAACTATTGTAAATACTTTATGATCTATTTTATTATTACTTTTTATTAAAGTAATGATGAGGGGTCAATGCAGAATGGGCAAAAAAAATCCTTTTATGGTCTAAACAGAGAGTCCAGGCTGCATGGGAGGAGGGAAGACAGAACATGGGTCAAACACCAATGCAGTCCATGGTGTTTAATGTTTTGTGCTGTTTTTATGGAGCTAGGATAAATTAAAAAAAAAAAAAAGAGAAAATGAGAATCAAAACCAGAAAAGAAGATGAGAAAAGGGTGTGTATGGAAAAYCTAAAGAGATCTGCTGCTGCCCTTCTTTTTTTTATCTGAATATTTCTTTTTAMTAGAAGCACACATTGGTG
Source organism: Alauda arvensis (assembly GCA_902810485.1). NCBI lineage: Eukaryota > Metazoa > Chordata > Aves > Passeriformes > Alaudidae > Alauda > Alauda arvensis. Next base: position 193,975 of record CADDXX010000174.1, on the reverse strand, counting down.
CAGAAGTCAGATGTTCCTGGGAGYTCTGTGTCCCCCATCAGCCAGATGAGTGATGGTTCCTTTCCCTCTTAAGTTAACAACCACCCCCTGCTCTCCATCCCCCCACCACACCACTTTTATAATCTGCTAATGGATGAAAAATATTCACCACWCTGCCCTCAGGTAACCTTGTCAAACCACGACAGGAGCCACATTGCCCCCCATGTCCCCGTTTGAAAACTTCTGTGCCAAATTAATTAACCTGCAACCATTGTACAGAAGGCAGTGGTGGGAGTGGAACAGCACAGAAATGCTTGTGCTTGCCCTGTGAAGGGCTGAAGGAAAGAAGCCTGAGTGAGGAATCTTTAAAAAGGAAGGAAAAGCCACAAGTCACAGCATCCCAGTGCCAGCAGGCAGGGAGCAAGGAGAGCAGGAGCTGCTGCTGCTCAGAGAGCCCTCCCCTGGCTATCAGCTCTGCTCTCTGCTGTCACAAACAAGTTCAGCATTGTAAATCACCAGCTACTTCCTGTAAAATGCAGAGAGAAGTAGGAACTGGCGTTTTTGCCCCAAAACGATCAATAGGCTCAGGCAGCAGAGCTCTGGGACAGCCTGCCCTGAGCACCTGCACCTCCTGCCCCAGGGAGGCTGCTCTGGGTTAAGGCAGAAGCCTGATTCAACACAACCCCGTGTCTATGAAACCTTCCAACTGCAGGGATTGCTCACATTGATACATTCCTGGGGAAAAAAAACCCAGTTACAAATTATCAGTGTTTTCTTCAAACTAGTTCTGACTAAAATCCACAATATTTCAGACTTGCTCTGGGGAGGAGGGAGGCTGGCAGGTAGCAACCCAAGAGCTGGGACAAATAAAGCAAGGAATTCTGTAGGAAATGAGCAAAATAGTGGCCAAGGCCATTTCTGTGGGCTACCAAGAGATGGATGGGAATTGATGGAGCTGCTGCCACAAACCTCTTCCTGGAAAGGACATTCCAATGTTTTACTTTATCCAAACTTCCCACCTGACAATATGATCAGCTTAAACATTTTTGATCCTGATARCTCTATTTTAGCCTTGTCTTATACTCTTATGCTCATCATATCCATTTGCAATACCATTTTCCCCATCTTTTCTGACACAGAGACATTTCCATTCCTGTAACCTTGCTAGGCTTTTGTCGATTTACTCCCTTCAATTTTTTGTTTTTAATCATAGATAAATTAATATTGCCATTTCCTTTTATCCAAACTGATAATAGGGATAATTGTGGAYAGATTCTTACTGAAACAAAAAGCAACCTTTCTTTTTTTGGAATACACAAAAAAGATGTCCCCCCTTTCCACTGGGGACATAAAAAAAGAGCCTGAACCCCACGGGGTCAGTGCCTCTTGCACAAGGCAGGGCTCCTCATTGCAGGCACTGTTTGTCCACAGAAGAATTTGCAGAATCCAGCCCTTCCAGCTCATATTTGAGCAGATCCCTTCCCAAATTGTCACTATTGCACTTCAGGATTTTTGTTAATGCTACCAAACACATACAGCTCCTCCCACATCCATTTCCTGAGCAGCAGCCTCCAGATCACTGGAGAGATTTTTTAAAGCAGACTCTCTGTTTTTAGAGTGCATATTAATTACCCTTAAGCAGGTGCAAAATCAACCTGTTCATTACTGTTTCTCTGAATCCTTAATGGTAGTTGCAAGGAAATAAATCCACTTAATGCAATAAAAGGATTTATTGTCATCTAAATTTATGCCAACAGTTGAATCATAACACCTTTCCATCTGACACACTTCCTCGAGAACAATTTGACCCACAATTTGTCAGCAGGAAAATGGCCCCGTGTAAATGCTGGGAGAAAATAAATGCTAATATGTGGCACAGTCTTTCATTCTTCTAATTGCCCAGGGAGTTTAAGGGAGACAGACTTATTTACTCACTGTAGGAAGTGTGCTGTAATAAATTATCACTATTACGGGCCCGAGTTAKTCCCTGGCAGTGACAGAACAAGGGTGGGAGGGGAGCCTGGGGAGGCATCCAGGGAACATCCGTGCAGGGGTGGGTGTGTGAGGGCACAAACACCCTTTGTGCACCCACACCGAGGGAATCATGATCAGTGTGAAAAACGAGGTTTCACTTGCTTGTAAAATTTACAAAAGTCTAATAAAAAGACAATGAGAGACAATAAAGCAGGCTGGGTGCTTGGCATTCAGCCAAACGCACACCCAATAACCCAAAAGCACCTCTTTAAATACATCAGCTTGAATATTCATACATCCATGCATGATTCCAGCATTCTTTTTAGATGTTCCCCCTGCAGTCTTAAACCTCTCCCCAATCTGCTCCCATTCCATCTTGTAACTTTATTTCTTCTGGTGGCACCATTCTGCTGCCTCTCTGATAATTGGGGTCCATAAATTCTTCTGTTGGGGCTCTGGTTTCTGTCATTGTTATCTTTGTCCAGATAGGATAATCCACAAATGTGAGAAGTCTCCTGATTATCTTTACTCTTTCCTGAGTTATATAATAAAAGTCTTTAATACCATCCTATAGCTTAAAAAAAATATTTTTATCACACTATTATTTCCAAGTTTCATTAATAACGTAAATAAAAGAAACTATATTAATACAACATAACTTTTCAGCATTACACATATAGTATTCATTTAAATATTTACTAAAGGCCAACTTTATAAGATGTAAGGTGAGCATCCCCCTCCCTGCTTGCTCACTGCAAGGATTCCTGCCCCTGTCCCACCACCACCACACCCCTGGGCTGTGCAGCAGCTCCCTGGCAGCTCCCAGCCCTGGCATTCCCCGTGCCCAGCCCRGGGCTCAGAGCTCCCAGGGACRAGGGCAGTGCCACCCTGTGCTCAGCAGCAGCTGCCCCTGGGGAGGCAGGAGCCAGGGCAGTGCTCTGAGCACAGGGCAGCTCCCTGRTGCAGAGCCTGCAGAGCTGAGCCTGGCTCAGGGCAGGGAGCAGCAGCCCCTCCACACGAATCCAGGCTCACAGGAACTCCTCAGCTCTGCCAGGGAGTGGCTGGAGAAGTTTGCCTGCCCACAGCCACTGCAGCCCTTTGGGAGCTCTGTCAGACGACACCCAGGCCCCATAAATACCAGCAGGGAGGTGAGGGAAGAGCAGAAACAAGCAAAGACAAACTCAGTGTTCCCATCCTCCTGGGGTCCCTAATGAATGCCAAGGACCCCAAGGCTGTCCTTGGAATGAGATTTGCCTATTGCCATAACARCAGGCTGGTGTTGCCACAACACAGACAAGCTTTGGGTATTCCCCTCTCTTATTATCATTATTACTTTATTTTCTCTCCTTTTCTTTTCCTTTTTTTTTTTCTCCTTCTTTTCCTTGTGTCCCTCTCTACAAAGAGCCCCTCATTTCTCTGAAACAAATTGCCTGCAGCTTGCTTTCCCATACATCACAGGGTGGGGACCAGGCCTTATCAACACTGCTCTGCTTTTCCCATCTATTACCCGGTTTGTTTGCACYTTTATCCCATCGTCCTTGCACAGGGGAGAAAACATCCATCACCCACACATCTGCCAGCTGTCAGGGRGCTGTCAGCACGGTGACAGCCAACATGACAAAACTGTTGTAACACTGCACCAGTGCTGGGGCTGAGTTGAGATTAAACAGGCAGAAAAGGAAAAAAAATAAAGGAGGAAAAAAATTTAAAGTAGATTTGGGTACAGAAAGCAAAGGCAAAAGATTGGGAGCTGCACTTTGTGCAAAGAGAAGAGGGGAGTGAGGAGAAACAAGCAAAGAGGGAGATGAGTGAGGCAGTGAGTAGCAGAGTGAGGTTTGTTKCAAAAGAGATTTCAGAGAGCTGGTGAAACACAGAGAAGCTGAGACGTGTGTTTGTTTCCTGGCTGAGATGAGCATTCCTGCAACACAAACGGGATGCACACTGCTTCACCCTGAGTGAGGAGCCACAAATCCCCTGCAGGAAGAGCTCAGGGGGTCAGTGCCAGACCCATGGTGACACAGGAGGGACACAGCAAGCCCCACACAGGGGTTAAACCGCAGCCTTAGGGACCTTTGCTGCTGCTTTGCTTTCTCTCTCAAGCACTTGGAACAGAGCTGTAGCTCCTTCTTGCATGGCCATACCCTTCCTCACAATTCACCTGTAGCTCTGCAGGGCCCTCCCCAAACCTCTGAGCCACAGTGGGAGGCTGTGACCCAAACCCTGAGGAGAACATTTGTCATTGATGCCCTCAGCATGGCTACAGCCCAGAGACATGAAAATGCTTTAGAAAGCTGGGGTTAACTCCTTCTCATCACAAGTTATACCCACAGAAAACCTTTGGCTAATACAGCTRTACCCTAAATTTGATAACTACTGTCCAGCCATGCCCTGCTTTGAACTCCTGGAAGGAATCAAGGCATGCTGAGCACATCTGCTCATTCACTCCTCTCTTGGCTGTCCCTTTTCCTCACCGCCATTCAAAGCAGGAACTGCTTCACCTCTGCCACCCCTTTGGCCACAATAAGAATAGAAACCAATTAGAAATCCTCAGGATGCTCTTGTGCTAAAGTGGAGAGAAAAATCACCATCCATGTGGCCAAGGGCTGATCCTCAGGTTGTTAAAGACATCTTTAAACACTGAAACCCTCAAATGGCAACGTGTCAGAGACACAGCAGCTCTGATGTGCTCTGCACAGAGAGAATGCACAGCACTCCTAACACCAGGAGTGCAGAGTCAAAGCCAGTTTGAGATCAAACCTGCAGGTATTTCTTTTCTGGTGATACTAAAATAGAGCTGGAAATCTTGCCCATGTTTATCTTTAACTGATTTATTCACAATGTACAGTCTAAAGTCCATGGTCTGGGAATATTAATTTGACAGAGATTTTTTTGCTTGCACTTACTTTTCAGAGCTTTGTTTTGCCACCAAAACACCATCCCCCTCAGGACTGTGTCTTAACTGGTTTCATTTTTTCAGGACTTCTGAGTGAAAAGAGTTGAATTGAGCTTTAACCCACTCTTGATGCCACTGCAGAAGAGTTGCAGCTCCAGCCTCCCAAACCTGTGGCACTGAAGCCAAGCCCACTCTGGGAGCAGCACCAGCTTCCCTCAGGAAGGACTTTTGTCCAAAAATGAGCAATCAGCCTGTTCTCTCCTCCAGCTGGGAACAGGGGGGCCAGACAGGACAAGGGTGGGAACCTCCTGGGCACCACGGGGCAGGTGAAGGCATGGTGACAGAGCCCAGCCCCTTGCAAAGCACAGAGTGAAGGCAGGCAAGAAAGGGCTCTGAAAGCAGGAAAAAGGAGGCTTTTCCCCCCCATCACACCACATGTTACAGAGGGGAAGTAATGAATGTACATATGTTCAACTCAGTAAATTCACAGAGGGAAAAATCCATCAAGGGCCATTAACAAATGTGTTCCCTTTGGCTCACAAATTCCCATACAATAGATGGCTGGAAGGATGCACTGAGGGAAATATGTGCATACACACTTAGGCCATTCCACTTCCAGCCACAGTGGACCACAGGTCTGAGGCACAGCAGCCATTTTTATACCAGTGTTCAAATTTCTTGTTTCTACTATGTATTTTTTTTTTTCTTAGAAACAAAAATTATTCAATTTGATCTAAAAACAACCTTTTTTCCAATTTACAAATCAAATATAATATCCAAATCTGTTCAGAGCCCTTAAATATATTGAGGTGAATAAAAAAGGAAAAGCAAAAAAGGAAAATAAATTAAAAGTACATTTAGCTACAGAGAGCAAAAGCAAAATATCAGGGGCTGCACTTTGTGCAAAGAGAAGAGGGGAGTGAGGAGAAAGCAGCAAAGAGGAAGGTGAGTGATCAACTCAGCATTGATTTAAGCCATCTGAAACTTTGTGCCACCAGCAAAACCTTCTCAAAAATCCAGTGCAGATGGTTTAGCCATGGGAACATGAACAAAGGTTATGGATGAGAAGAGGAGAACCTGGATAATCCTTCTCCCCATGCCCTGGTGGCACCACTTCCTCAGCACCAGGAGGGTCAAATTCAGCCAAGCACTGCCAAYATTCAGCTTGGAATTCAGGGTTTCTTCCAATTTCCCCCTGGTTTGAACTACAACTAACCACAATTTAGCCAAGGCAGGGCCTGACACTGCAGCTCTGCAGGAAATAAGGATTGTTATGGTTAAGAAAGCATGGAAAAGCTTGTGTGTTCCTTTCCCCAACTACTTTAGTGTTTCTGCTAAATAAAAATCCATTTTTATCCTTAAGGGAGCTGAGTGGAGAGATGTTGTTTTACGTCCTGCTTTTTGCCAGTGATGATGTATGTCCCTTTTACAAACTTATCTCTGGGTTTTTGCTCAGTTTATAAGCTAGGAGCAATCTTTCTTTCCTAAAGCTTCCTTCTCTCCCAGTCTGGAGGAACCTTGAGATTTCCTGCTGGTGATTTAGAGGGCTATAACACACACAGGCTAGATTTGTTTTAGTGTCCATAAAACTCAAAAATTTCATAAAACAATTGGTGAAAATAAAATTACCAAAAAATGATGTAGTGCCAGCAGACTGTATAATAGTTACGGGGGAAATGGAGAATATGATTCACTGGGGTATAAAAATGACAATGTATTTATTGCAGCGCACTGACAAGAAACTAATTTGTCCCTTTTACTTTTCAGACAGGACTTGAATTCTGATTTTTTTCTCCTYTCCCCTCTGCTGTGGCAGCGTGCACAGAGGCTGGAGGGACAGTGACAGCTGTGGCCACAGTGCCAGTCACTGTGTCATTGCRAGAAGAAATGTCCAGAGGGGTTGTTCTTCAGAGCTAAACACTCATGGAAACTGCAGAAATGTTAACTACAAGTAAACACCTTTGGCTAAAGCTGGTAAGTGTTCAGGTGTTAACCCAGAAATTGGTCTATTTGTGTGGCTGAAATAGAGTTAATTCTCCCCAACTCATTTTCTCATCTTCTTTAAGTCAAACCTCTCCCTGGCCCAGATGTTTTCCTCCTTAGGCTCCTCCAGAAACTCACAGGGAAAACAAGCAGACGTCAAGAAACTCACAAGCAGCAAATGGGGGATTTGTCTTGAGCAACCACACCTTTTTCTCACCTCGAATTGTGCAATATCCAGCTCTTTTCCACCCTGCAACTTTGGAACAGTTTGTCCCTTTGTGCTCTGGAATGGGGAGCTCATTAAAACACAGATTAATTATTAGATCTGGAAACAGGGAAAGGAGGTTTATTCCCTGAAAAAAATGAAATGATGCACTGGGAAGTATAAAGCAATGAAAAAAATGCATTTTGTATTTCCAAACAAAAATTTTGGGGGGGAATAAATCCACAATAAAATTTCAAACATTGCTACAGAAAACTCRGCACCAGGAAATGGAGATCCCTGGMACAATCAAGRAAAATATGCTGGGAGTGTCATCTTCAGTTTCCTTTCTTGGGGTGGGGGGGGAAATCTCTTTTTTCAGCTGTGCTACCCAGTGTAAGCACAGCTTGCACTTGGAGCATGGATTTATTATCCAAAGTTTTTTAAGAAATCAGGTCCTGGAAAGCAGAGAATTCCCTCAGACACTGGGTTGCAGGAGAGGCTCTGCCCATGCCACAGCAAGGGTTATTTATGTCTAAAATCCCTTTGCTATTGATCACAGGGGTGAGCACGATGGCCCTGCTCTCTGTCCCATTGACACTTCAACTCCACACCATAAAGGGTTTCTGCTGGCACTGCCTGCTCTGGAAGCCCCAAAGAGAACAGGATTGATTCCAGGACTGTATAAACTGGGTTTTATGAGGCAAGCAAAGCAGCTGAACACATTGCCCAGGTCATTCTCCTAAAATGCACCATAAAAGTGCTCTAAATTCTCTCTGTTTTGGGGATGGGGTGGAAGGCTCACTTCTTTCCCCCCAGCTTGCACAGGTCTCTGAAGTTAACACATTTCTGTGGATTATAAAACCCCAGAATTGGATTTCAGCACAATTTCAATTTGTTGSTTTGTTCTGTGCTATTAAAGATGTTTATTTTTATGAGCCCCCTCACTCTCCTGTGTCCCCAGAGACAAAGGGCACATCTTGGCCYATGACACCCAAACTTCCCATGGGTCCCTCCAAACCCTGCCAAGAGCTCTGGACCAGCTGAAGGTGGGTGATCACAGGCTGATGGTCTGGGGGTAACTCAAATGTGGGATCACAACCTCAGGAAATGCAATAAGTGTCTCACAGTGCCTCTGGAGAGGGCCCTGCACACCAGCCTGGACACACTTTAATCTCAACAAGTACTGCATGATTCTTAGCATTCCTCCAATTTCCATTTAAATCAGCCAGCACAAGGAGGAGGGAATCTCCTGGCATCTCACCAGGCAAAGGCAGAGCACTGCAGCCACCTCCTTGTCCCCTAAACTGTGAGATCTGGGCTCAGGTTGGTCATTTCAGCACTGCCAAGGGCAGCAGAGCATCAGAGCCAGCTCCACTGGGGCCAGAGTGGCAGGGAGGGATGGATCACTCACAGCAAGCTGAGAAAACACGTTCTGCTGTGCACAGTTCAGGATGATTAAACAGGGAATCTGGTGTTTGACACTTCAAACCAGTTTGGAATCACAGAATCACAGTCATTAAGACTGGAAGGGATGGATCACTCAGCAAGCTGAGAAAACACGTTCTGCTGTGCACAGTTCAGGATGATTAAACAGGGAATCTGGTGTTTGGCACTTCAAACCAGCTTGGAATCAGAGTCATTAAGACTGGAAAGGGCCTGTTGAGAGCACCAAGTCCAACCATTACCCCAGCACTGCCAAATCCACCACCAAACCACAGCCACCTCAGCCAGAGCCTCTCCCCAGCCACTCAAGGGCTGCACACATTTCCTCCTCACATCTTCTCCTTGAGCAAGAGGTGCCAGATTTCCCTCTCACCACACTGCTTAGCAGACATGTTTATTCTGTCATTGTCCTTGAGATTTTATTCATTTATCTGCTAATTTGGATTCTATTTTCTACCRTGGCCCTGTGAGATGAAAACTTAATTGAGGCTCCTTCCCCAGCTGAAACCTGATCAGAGAGCAGATCACACCTGACATGGGATGCTTTTCCAAAAGTGACTTTTACACTGAGGGGAGGCCTGCAGAGTGTGAATTGTGTGTGGATTGCCATCCACACTGCTCATTGCACTTGGCCTGAAAATTAGGGAGGAACAGACATAGTTTTTATAATTAATTAATTCAGCTGCAGT
>CADDXX010000174.1:148337-184039 GCA_902810485.1 Alauda arvensis | reverse complement strand
CCAAGCTTCTGGCCCTGCCAAACTTCAAATCCTGTCCTGGCAAAAGCCAGCAGGCAGAGGGGAGATGTTTTGTGACTATTTCTAAGCAAAGGAGGGATTTAGTCACCCAATTTTTTTGCCTTTTTTCTCCATGATATTTAGATGGTTTTGAGTTTGGATTAAGGATTTTGGTTTTAACATTTGCTGGATTACAGATGAACCCCAATAAAGCTCCTTGTACAAGAGTATGAAGCTTTCAAACATTAATATTTTCCTGAGATAAAGCAGTTTGGAGCACTTTAGAGGTAAATTCACTATTCCTCATGGCTGAGAACAAATCAGTCTGTGCTAGCATGTCCCTTACTCCCCAGAACAACAAAAAGTAAAGCCCAGAACAATAAAAATGYAAGWTTAAAGACATTTGCATAATTSTTAGCAAAGCCAGGAGAGCTGGYTTTAAACCCAGAGCCATCTCTGCCSTGTGAGGAGCCCTGGTAGGGCAGCAGTGTTGGTTCCCCCACTGTTCTCAGCCCACACCTCATTCTCTCCCTTCTCTCACTAAAGAAAGTTTCAAAATTACATTTGCTCTCTTTTTTTTGTCCCTGCTGTCCAAGGAGAGCACTGGTGCAGAGCCAGGTGTTATCAGATCAGCACAGAGTGTGGATGTGCACAGTTTCTGTACCTGATGGAGGAGCTGGCAATTAGTGCTAAAGCAACAAAAAGGGGGTTATTACCAAAAATCACAAGTAGCCCCTGCCTCAGTGAGGTCCAGAGTACCACAGCCTACCACTGATTTTCTGGAGGTTTTCAGCATCCCCCTGCATGGACTTTTCAAGAAGCATTTTGGGATTACAGACACACACACACAGCCCCAGCACCCAGGCAGGGAACCCAGGGCAGAGCAAATCAGTGCAGGGAGASAGGAGAGGGAGGGAGAGCTGATGTGAGCATCCCCTGAGCCCCTCTGACCCTGCTGCTGCAGCTGGTGAGGCCACACAGAATCACAGAATTTTTAGGTTGGAAGAGACCTTCAAGATCATCGAGTCCAACCCATGTTCCAACACCTCAACCAGATCATGGCACCAAGTGCCACATCCAGTCTTTTTTTAAACACATCCAGGGTTGGTGACTCTACCACCTCCCTGGGCAGATGGTTCCAGTATTTAACCACTCTTTCTGTGAAGAACTTCCTCAGATCAAGCCTGAATCTCCCTTGGCACAGCTTGAGGCTGTGTCCTCTTGTTCTGTCTGTTGTTGCCCGGAGAAAGAGCCCAACCCCAGCTGAGCACAACCACCCTTCAGAAAGTTGTAGAGAGTGATAAGGTCACCTCTGAGTCTCCTTTTCTCCAGGCTGAACAACCCCAGCTCCCTCAGTCGTTCTTCATACGGCTTGTGTTCCAAGCCCCTCACAGGATTTGTGTTCCCAGCCCCTCACCAGCCTCGTTGCCTCCTCTGGACATGCTCAAGCAGCACACAGAGCAGCTCAGGCAGGGAACACCCCCATTCCTRCCTCTCACTGCCTCAAACATCCCCTTCTCCCTGCTGGCTCCCAGGGCTGACCCAGGACAGCCAGCAGCAGGTCTGTGCTGGGTGCTCTGCACAGGGAGGGTGCAGTGATGAAATCCCCCAGTGCTCCCACTCCTGGCTGCCCTTTCCTGCTCCCTCCTCTCCCCTCCTAGAAGCTTCTTTTCAAATGTTACTGTATTTGCACATTAATGTCACCATCTGAGCTCCTCAACCTGCACACACTGCAGCCCTTGGAGCGTGGATTTATTATCCAAATGCCAAGAGYCTTGTTATCACTAATGAACTTTGGGAAGCAGGAGGGCTCCTGCAGGATGGCCTGGGTTTATTTACCCAGCTGGCATCTTTTAACTACTGAAAAATGTTACCCCTTTAAATCATGCAGCCCCAGATACGTGTTCCTGCCTAAAGCCTGGGGACTGCTGGCAGAACACGTGGTGACCCTTCCCCAGCACAGCTGATGACTTTCAGATATTTAACAGGATCCATTTTCTTAGGCTTTGTCTGGAATCACTTTCATGGCCAGAAATCTGAATTATCCCAGCCCAAAGAAAGGAAATCTGTGAATTTTCACTGCAGATTAATTTCCTGAAAGACCAGGGATCCATGCATGTGGACACTGAGATCAGCAAACCATCCACCTCACTTGGTTTCAAAAATGAACTGKATATTTTGATCAGCTAATAATTTATCCCATTCAAACAACTTGGTTAATTTAACCTCTTTGCAGCAGCAACTCTTGCTACTCCACAGATCAGTCCCACAAAAGATGAGGTAGCTCTGTGACTGAGCAGGTGAGTGACACACTGGATGTGTCACATCATAAACATTGGCTTTGCTCAAAAACTGTGAACTTAATACTTTGGTTCTCACRTGCAAACTATTAGTTTGGGATATGGAATACTGCTGCACACAACTTTAAACTTTATAGAAGAAAAAAAAACTTTCATACCAGCAGGGTTTTATGGTTCCAAATTTTCATGGGAAGTGCTTGAGAGAGAGGCGTGAACACAGCTGAAACAAATTCACTTAAGATGTTACCCACGTCCCTCACCCTGCACATGTGCTCAGGGGTTCTGCTGGGCTCTGCACCAAAAATCCAGCCATGGAAACCCTTCTGATTTGCTCTGAAATTTTGTTTTAGTACTTCTGGCCCATCCACGCAGAGGCTGCAGTTTCTGACAGAGGTCTGCAAAAGCAGAGTTAATGTTAATTCACCACTAAATTCTCCCATTTGCATGGTGGGGCAGGGCCAGCTGCTATAAACAGATAAAAGGTGGTGGGAAATGTCCCATTCCAGCAATACCCCCCAAGCTCAGCCTGTTTCTCTTTAGAAACCAAAAACTTCAGAGATCAGGAGAGATCTCTCAGTTCTGGAGAGATGGCAGGTACCACAGCTTTCTCACCAAGTGAAAGGGGATAACAGAAACAGCTCACAGAGGAATTTCTGTGGACAATTAACTGCACCAATTCTGTTTTCTTCACAAGTATTTACAGTGCAGCAGCCACTCTGACCCACAGCAAGCCTTCACCTACCCCTGATTGTCCATACAAAATGTAACATGGGTACTGTTTTTGCCAAAACCAAAAATCACAGAGACAGAAAAAGTTGATTTATACCATTTTCATGTCTGAAAGAAAACCAASCAACCCCAAACCAGCACAGTTAAGACTTTTTGGATAATTACAGTTCTTTTTTGACCACAAACATCATCCAACCACCAGCACATCCAAACCACTCAAGGTCTCATCACCTCTTGCTCATCATTTTAGATCCCAAGGTGCATTTCCTCAAGTCCAGTAGCAGAAGTTGCTACAGCCACTTCCAACTGGGCATGAATTCATGAAAAGTCATTTCCAAGCCCAGCATCCAGCTGCTGTGGCTTGCATTGGATGTGGAGCAAGTGAAGCAGCACAGGAGGAAAGCAGTTTCCAGAATTTTTGTTGTAGTTGATGGCAGCTGCTTGCCAATTATTGACATTACACACAACTTTCCAAATGAAAAAAGAAAACAGAAGTGAACACCTCCATAGATATAATGAGATTTATAGACTTGTATTGTGTATGTATTGTGAGTATATTGTCCACCCACCAGAAAAACAAAAGAACATAAGTAGCTCAAAAATTAATTGGGGTTGTTGTGCTTTTCTTAAAAGTTTTTATTTGTCTTCTAGTCTCTGCATCTTTACTGTGGAGCCAGATCTCATTTTAAAGCCATTCTCACAAGCCACAATTACTAGAAATGCTTAAAACAAAAGCCAAGATTCTCTTGCAGTCCCTTGCCTCCAGGAGCTGGGATAATAAACACAAGCCCAAATRTCCCAAGACTCAGTAAAAGCACAGGAACAAGCAGCACTGTCTGAATTTCAGGGTTACAAGGTATTAAAAGGCCTGGTCACTAGAGGGTATAAACCAAACACTGTGACTGGAGATCCCATTACTCACATGGGTTTGTGCAGCTTTGACTTTATGGATAAAACTGGAAAACCAAAGATGTCCTGCATGGTGTTACTGATAACTGCCCTGGGGCCAGGGACCCTCAGGGCTGGGCAGAGGCAGATGGAGCTGGGGCTGAGCTCCAGAGGCTCAGCTGCCTTTGGGCTGCCAGCGCCAGGCTGCTCCTTTGCTGAACTCCACTGCCCAACGTTGAGAATTCCATCTGGYTTTCTCAACTTCTCTTGAGAAACAAGGAAAAGATAAAAGGAGACAGAGGAGGAGAAGATTGGGGGAGGATTTAGAGCAAGATGGGTATCTGGGAAGAGTTTAAAAGCCTCAGCTAAAGGCAAAGGGAGTTGGCACACAGGTTTTATCACCAATTTTACCTTCACATGAAGATGGCCCAGCCTCAGCTGCCCTGTGCCCCTTGCTATAGGTCTGCAGGAGCTGACCTTCCCCCTCTGCTCCCACACCTCCTGCCCCTGCACAGGTGAGTCCTGACCTAACTCGGGCTCAGGTTAAATCCTCCTGTCACTTCACTCCAAGGGAAGAGCAGGGGCAGCAGGGATGAGGATTTCTCCTTTTGGGATGTGCATTAGGACTGAACTCTGCCCCTTGGTGTGATGGCCCCAGCCCCTGAGCATCACTTCCACTACAGCCAGGGCTGTGCCAGGAGCCAGCCCCCTGAGGGGACTGTCCCCACTGCTGTCCTGTCAGGCTGTACCTGACTGACCCCTGTGCCACCTGACTGACCCCTGTGTCCCCTGACCTCTGTGCCACCTGGCTGACCCCTGTGCCACCTGGCTGACCCCTGTGTCCCCCTGGCAGAGCTGGAATTGTTGTGGCCCAGCTGCCCCAGGTACAGCTGAGGATTCAGAGCAGCTGGTGGCAGAAGTTTGGGCAGGCAGCTGATCCCTCCCAGCCCCCTGCCCTGCTGGCTGCCCTGAGAGCTGGAGCAGAGGGAAGTCASTGCCCAGTGAAAGCCCAGCTGGCTCTCCCCTGACACTCACTGTGTGTTCAGTAGCATCAATCCCCTCCTGACCAAGGATTGGCTTCAAAGCACGACAGCCCCTTCACCAGAGGATCTCCAAGACAGGATTCTCCACTCCACTTTAAAAGGAGCAAACACAGGTTGGGAGGAGGCCAAAGCTGCAGCACCATTCAAGGGAAAGAGCTGGGAAGGACAGACAAGAGCCCTGGCACCCAGCTCTGAGCTGCAGGTGAGRGTTCCTGAGGCTCAGCTCATGGCACTGGGGATAAACACCCAACAGCCCAGGCTGGRTCACCCCCTGAGTGTCTTCAAAGTGCTAAAAATAAATCTGAAAAATGAAAGCTCCTGCCAGGCACACCAAAACACAACAGGCATCAAATTGCATTAGAATGTTTATACTGAGGAAAATTGCATCCTGCAAACTTAAATTATCTCTCTCCTCCCTCTCCCCTCCCACCTGCCACAGCCCATTTCCTATTATATTTTTCTAACAAACCAATAGATGCYTGAAATCATGGAAAGCCATAAAGAATTGGAATCAAATTAAGTCTACATTCTAACTGCATTAGGTGCTGTCAAGCATAGTTTACTCACTCTTCACAGTTCTATCTAGAGCCTAAACAATTTTGTACCCTTTCTCTACTAATCAAAACTGATTACTCTGATAATGGACCCCTGACGCTGAACACTTTATGAAGGTAAATTATCCCATATCGAACAGGAAGGGGAATGGAAAAATCACCCAGAGATAAATAGGCCTAAAGATGCATCTATTGATCTCCCACTCATTCCTTCTCYCTCTCTCAATGTCTCTATGGCTAAAGGTTCAATCAATACTTCCAGTGCTGTAACGCCATCTTTTATAATCCCATCATAATTGGCCATTGCCACYGTGTGCCCTCAGATTGAGCTGGGGCCTTCTAGAGCTGAGATCCTTTGTGTCTTCCCTTCAGACCAAGGAACTGAAGGGGCAGATTGGACCTGGCCCCAGAGGGGTCTGAGCCTGGCCCCAGAGGGGTCTGAGCCTGGCCTGCCTGCACACCAGGGCAAGGGGAAGGCAGGGATGCTCAGCCACGAGCTGGAATGGCTGGGAAAAAATCAGCCAACAGTCTCCCAATCCATTCACCAAGGAATGCTCAAGTACAAGCAGATCTTGTGCTTGAGCACGTTGATTTTTGATTGTGAGAGACAATACACCTTCACTCTAACACAGCYTCAAAACCCCTGCTGGCCCCAGGGGAAAGGATGGCTTTGCTTTACAAGGTTTAGCAGTTAACAGAACAAGCTGCTCAAGGGAAAGAAGTGCTCTTTTGATGCCTACCCACCATGAATTTCAATAATCCTGGACTATTCTGTCAGAGGACAAAGAACAGAACTGCTTCCCAACCCTGCCCAGGCAAATTCCCAGCACAGAGCCTCAGAGGCTGCCCTGGGGTGGATTGGTGGTTSTCAGAGGTCAGGGTGTCACAGGAGCACAGAGCACAGCTCCAGAGGGGAGGGCAGGCAGGGGAGGGTCTGGGAGGGGGTTTGTTTTCACGCTGGAAAGCCTGTGTTTGGTCACACTGGGCTTGGCTGTGCTGGTTTCCAAACACCCTCCAAAGCCTGAGATGCAACCAGAACAAAGCTGACAGAACAAGAACCCCTCTGGTTTTGATCCAGGCCCAGCATCTTCCTCCTCATCCAGCTGTTCATTCACTGTGAGAAGATGCTGTGCTTTCACAGGAGCATCCCCAAGGAGCAGCCCCTGAGCTGCTGCTGGTTCCACTGCTGCTCCTGGGCTCTGGCAAAGCCTCCCTTGCTGAGCACAGCAGGGGAAGCYTCTCTGTCACAACAGCCCAAGAGCAGCCACAGAGGGCAAGATAAGCATGAACTTCTCTGTAATCACAGGTCAGGACATGATATGAGCTTGTGCAGGTGTCAAGAAACCTCTTCTTGGGAATTAGGTGGCAAAAAAAAAAATAGGTGGAAAAATGAAAACAAAACAGAAAAACTGCATAAAACATGCTCCACAGAAGAAAACGGAACTTGATAAAATTCCTGAATTGCACCTAAAAGTATCCCATAGAATTGCTTCACTGCACCTATTAATATTCCACATGTAACTCATATGTGGGATGAGCCAGGTTATAAATTGTGGAGCTTTGTTGGTCCAAGATGTTTAAGTAYCACACAAAACAAGGGGAAGATTTGTGCCATCACCTACAAATTCTACTAGAGAAGGTACAAACTGTCCTTTGCTACCTGGATGTGGCCAAAAAAATCCACCCCCCCTTATTGATTTAGGAATTTAGATTGTTGCCAGTGTTTAAAGACATCACAATGAACTTGATGAAACACAAATAAAAAKGCTCAATTAACAAAAACTCTTCCATTTTATACCCTGCAAATGTAATCAATTTTTCTCTCCAAAGTTCCAATTGAAGATTTTATTATGAGRTTTAGCAATCACACATTGATTTAATTAAATGAATCTCTCTTTGCTGGCTGATCTGACCTTGCTGTCTATAAAATGGTCAATGTCCCAGTTAAATTTTGCAAACATTTCTAATGGTAACCCCACCCATTAAAAAAAAAAAAAAAAGGGGGGCAAACAAAATAATTCTTCTGGCTTTAGGGCCTTAAACAGGAATTTAAGGTGCAGTTGTTTCTACTGTCACAGAAACCTGATGAATCCAGCAATTCCTTCAGCCTCTCTTCCTACAGCTGAGCCACATAAATCCCTTCTCCTCTGTCAGCTTCCTTTGTGGGCTCTTCTCTTCCCCCAAAAACTCCTCCTTTGGGGACCTGCCAGCTCCTGTGCCAAAGTTCTCCCCAGCACAAAGCTTCCAGGGATCCCACATCCACCTGCACTTACAGCAAGCCAGTATTTATTTCATCCTCCTTTCCTGCTCTGCTCCACAAGGGAGAGGAGCAAAAGGCAGAGGAAAGCCAGGGGAAGTTATCTTTCATAAAAAAACTAGCAGAAGGGTGGAGTTTTTCCTTTTCTTTCCCAAGTAGCTCTGTTTTCCCAGAATTCAGCCACAAGAAAGGCAGGTAAAAGTGCATGAAGATAACAGTTCATGTAACAGATAATGGTGCAAATGCTGGGATAACYAAAATAGCTCAGCAAAATAACCCAGGCAGAGCCCCTCTGTTGTTTCTGACTAATTCTGGGACACTGCCCTTCCTAGGCACACTAAGAACTGGAATAAAAGGGCATTTCAGCATTGAAGAGGTCAGGCAGAACATKTAGCTCCTAACTCACCTATTTCTAAAGTGTGTGAAACAACAGAGATTTTGCTAGAAGATAAAAACAGCACACAAAAGGAGCCATTCTAATGTACTGGTTTCTCATTGCACAGATGCACATATTGAAGAATTATTCACCCAAAATTCACATATCTGCAAGGACTAGCTGGACCTATGTCAAATCTTTAAATTGGGTATTTCCCAGCAGAGAACAGCCACTCAGGAACTTCACCCTTCCAAAACAGGGGAGGTGAAAAGGCTCTCCTGAGCCCTTTAATTCCAAGAAGGGAGGAGAGGGGAGTCCTTATTTAACATGCAACATTAAGAACCTAAAATAAAGTTATTCCATTCCCCCCTGTAGCCAACCACACAGCCTCATTCATCTCTTCTGGTGCCCTATCCAGGCAACACTTCTAAACACATTTGCTCTCTTTACAACTCCTTACCTCTCTCCTTTCACAGTCGTCTCACGTAAAAAGTCTTTTTGAAGTGTCTTGGATTTGGAACACTTGAACAGTTCCCAGCACACAGCAGTGCCCAAACACCCTCTTATCCAGCTCTGGGGCAAGTTTTGGTTCATGAGATGGTCAAGGGTAGGTGCAGGTTGTGCCTGCACCAACACAACCAGCTCAGGCTGACCTGAGCTCATTTCAAACGGGAAATGAGAGCATCAAATCCTCCAGGCACAATTTCRGGCATTTCAATGGGGAGGAGGCAGCAAATAAACTCCTGTTAATTTAATTATTGTTCCATTTGAAATGCCTGTGTCCTGGCAGAGGCCTGTCCTCACCTGCCTGCCTGGATTAGAGAAATCCAAGGAGCACAAATCACCTGAAATTCCCTGTGAGAGCTGACTCGGGGCTTGTGCTTTGGGGGTGTTGAGCCAGATGTGCACAGCTGTCACCACAGCTGCTCAGGTGCCCAGACTGACCCATTTAAGGCTTGGGCCATGACCCAAAGCTCAGGTGGCTTCTGCAGGTGTCCTGGCAGAGCTGCTGGCCCTCCCCAGCATCACAGGCTCCTTTTTTTCCTCTCTGTACAAAATCCACTCAGTTTTCAAGCRCACAGCAAACCTCATGCCTCTCCTCTGTGCCTCCCAAGAAAGCTGCTTTGTCTCCTTTGCACTTAACAAGACAAAGAAGATGGTTAACAAGAACTTTTGCAGATATGTTTTATTTTTATTTTTAAGACCTTCGGAAGCCAACTCATCTGCTCTCATGGGCTCCTTGCTGATACATCTCACTTTATTAGTGACTTTGGCCTTGAGTGTCTCAGCTGTTTGATCAATACTGCAGGGGGTCAGTGATATTTTCTCACTTTTAGTGTCTGGCTGCCTTTAACTTTGTCACCTGATGAACAGCRCTACCCCTGGAACGCTTATCTCGTATCGATTTTCTCCAGGCTCCTGCTGCATTTCCAGCTGTCCCACCATTTCCCTCCCTGTCACCACATGCCCATTTAATGTTAACTTATCCCCTTTCTCCTAGGCTTTTCATTCTTACAGGGTCTTTTGCCTCCCCCCTCCCTCCCTGCCCAACAGCAGATTGTCAAAAAAACAATTTCCTTTTTTCACCTGACTCATTGTTATCCTTCAGCCGTTCCTTGTTTGTCAGCGGGGCCGTGCCTGGGCTCAGAGAGGGGCTGAGCTGGAGCAGATGTTTGAAAGCTCCCTGCCCCCAGCCTCACACCCAGGGCTCAGATTTACCACGGGAAGTTTCTCCCCCTCTCCAACAGAGCTTTTCCTCTCAGCTCCGTGGCTCAGAAATCAAAACAGAATTATTTTTGCACAGCCAGGTAGAACAAACAGCACTGTTTGTTGAACACCTTCTAAACTGCATCAGTGTAAAGACCAAAGCTGGTTTTGGGGAACACAGGAAAGCAGAGCCCTCCTTAGGACAGGGAGTGCTTCATTCCGCTGTACCTGGCCACAGGATGGACAAACCTCTCCAGCCACACCTCTGGAAGCAGGGAACTGTTTTCAAAACTAGCAAGGTGCTGCCTGGAAAGAATCAACTCATTCCATTCTCAGCATCTGAGAAATTTACCCACCAAGAACCACTGCAAACAGGCTCATTTCCAGAACTCTGGGCTTTACCCAGTGCTCTTCACCTTTGGGAAGGGCAGAGTACTGTTCCCATCTTAAGATGAGACTGAGAGAATAATTTCTAGTGAGAGAACCTTAGAAATGTGCCTCAACTTAGAAATATCTAAAAGCAAACCAAAGTAACTCATCTAGAATTAAAAACAAAAAAAATAATAAATCATAAGATCAGTATTCCTGATTTTGCATTCCAACAGAAAAATAAAAAGTAAAATAAGTTTCATTGATACTTGATGTGTAGAAGTTCAGTTCATGAAGGCAAAAGAAAAGGAAGCAATGATTTACATAGTTCTGTTTTCAGTCACATAGGTGGGAGTCCATTGCTTTCAGCAGRGAAGATCTAACAGGTTTCCATGTTGTTTCCCTGTCACCAGCTCTGATCTTTAGCCTTTCAAAGTCCTGAGCTCAGGGCTGGAGGGATGCTGAAAGACAATTGCCTGCCTTATTCTGCTTTTAATGTATGTCACTGGCTTGAATTGCTCCATTTTTAGGCAAATAGTACAGCAAATCTCAGGGAAACTATTCCCCTACCTGAGTGAACATAGGAACTGTCCTCTGCAGGACTTATCCCAACATTTTCCTGATTTATACCCTCTCAAATCCATGTTTTCAATGAACACACCACCCCTGGACAGTTGAATATCCTACCACGGGTTCAAATGCTGCCAAGGGAATGTGGGGCACTGAGCCTGGGCTTGGATCACTCCCACAAGCCAGAATTAACCAAGGGGAGGATTTATCTGTAACCCACCCAGGAGCACCATCACTCAGGCAGCTGGGGTGGGGCTGGAGGAGGTGATCCCCACGATGCAGGTGAAGCAGCAGCACTGCCCAGAACACACAGGAGAGCCAGGGAACACCTCTTACCAATGAAGGGTTTCACAGAAGCTTGTTTCCCCACTGGGGCTGTGGGAAGGGAATCACAGGCACAGCACACTCTGCCCAGCAGGACAAGCACAGTGCCAGGCAGTGGAACAGGAGTGCAATGGTCAGTGCTGCTGCCATCACCTCCCACCAGTGCCAGGATGCAGATCCTGGCCTCACAACTCCCTTCTACAGGAGC
Organism: Alauda arvensis; assembly: GCA_902810485.1. Classification (NCBI taxonomy): domain Eukaryota; kingdom Metazoa; phylum Chordata; class Aves; order Passeriformes; family Alaudidae; genus Alauda; species Alauda arvensis. The sequence continues at coordinate 172,717 of CADDXX010000174.1, read as the reverse complement.
CTCTCAGTCCCAAAGGAAGCTATGGACAGGTCTCACCCTCTCCTTCTCTCCTGTGGTGGGTGAGAACAACACACCCACTCAGGACTGTGGGGCAGTTTGTCCCTGTCCTGCCCATGAGAAGCTTTCAAACCCCCGGGGTGTTCCTGTGCCTTCCTCYGAGCCATCCCAGAGGATGGAGCTGCACGGCAGCGGGTCCCTGTCCAACACTAAGCCCTTCCCTGAGAGCTTCACCCCTGCCCAGCCCTCTCAGCCCGTGCCATCACACCCTGATTTAATGCCCACATGCTCTTTCATCCATCCGAACAAGTTCATTCCTTTGCCAGGTGCAGCCTCACGCTGGAGCGCAGCTCCGGGACAGGCACAGGGGGATTTATTGAGCTGACAGGTTTGTTCCTACAGCATCTATTCGCTTCTGCACCCTCCCCTGCGTGGCTGCTGTGCAGAGGGAGCAGGAGCTGAGCTCTGAGCGAGCCTGCATTGCCCTCCTGCGGCCAGCACCGCCTCCCGGAGCCCGCACATTAATCATAGCAGCGGGAGTGTAAAATTCAATTTTACCTCTCCATTCATTCTGAGATGAGTTGAAGGCCGGCCTTGTACATATAAACCACACTTTACTTCATCAGAGCCCCGGTAACAAATGGAGTGTCTTCTTCGGGGAGTTCGCCCATCAAAAAGCAGYGCGCCGTTTAATTCCACGCGTGCCGAGGGTCACACAAGGAGCTCTTGGCATCAGCAAATGCTTCAGCCCTCAGCTGTGCAGTAAACTATGTTTTAGAGATTGTTCCTCAATACGAAATGATCAGTCCATTTATCTGCTAAAGCAGCCTGTCTCTTTGTTCGGTCTCCCAATATTTTTTCCGCTGACCCGATCTGGACAATAAACCAAAGTCATCTTAAGATATTCACTGTTCAATTTGTTACTTGAGTGCCTCCAGGCCCTGCTGTCAGCATCCCAGGCTCCCCAGCCTTCTCCATGAACCCCAGTGCCTGTGGCAGGTGCCCCTGGCCCTGCACCAGCTGTGCCCAGCTCATGGGGCCAGSCTCCAGKSCCAGCTCCTGCCGTGTCCCAAACCCCAGCCAGATGTTCTGGCCAGCATCCCCCTCAACCACAGCGCTTGGAGAAGGATTTGAGGCTCTCTGTGAAGCTGCTTTTGCACAGCTGCAGGCACATTCTTTCCCCAGGCTGGTGTGGTGCTGGTTCCCTTTGAGGAGGGGGAGCTGATCTGYCCTCAGGGGGTGCCCAGGTCCCCTCTCTGCACCCTGACCCCTCTCCTGGAGCTGCTGGGTGCCACCACTGCAGCTGGAGAGGGCTTGGAAGTGCCACTGGAGTTTGAGTGAATGCACCTGAGCCAACATGCAGGKCAGGAATTGATCACTTCTCTCCTCCTGTAGCTGGAATTGTAGCTGCTGTGCAGCACTGTGGTGCAGGAACTCTCCATCCTGACACTTCTTTGCACACTTACAGCCAAAGGCCAAGGAAAGGGACTGTGTCCCTCTCCCTCAGAAGGGGCTGTAACTCGTGCACAGGCAAATCACTGCTGGCCACCAGCATCTCCCTGSTGTCTGAGCTCTGGGCTTCCTTCAGAACTGCTTTACCTCTCTCTRCATCACTTTATGGGAGGCTTTTAGWAGCTCAGTTCCCCAGGAGGTTTCACAGGACCTCAGAGAGCTGAGCTCACACTGGCACTGCCACCTCAAACTCACTGCTCCCTGGCTCTCTCAGGTATCTGTTATAAACTGGGTGCCATGCACTTATCCCTTGGCACCAGCAATCCCTTGGCACTGCCTGGAGGATCAGACACCCACACAAGGCTGWGGTGGCCACTGCAGGAGCCAGACACCCAGAAGAGCCCTCACAGCTCCCTGACTCACAGCCAGAGCCCTTTCATGCGTGTAGCTGTAAATAACTGATGCAGGTTTACACTGCAGTGATGAGGGATTTAATCTTTAAAGATGTTCAAAGAGCTCCCAAACCACCCAACCATCCTGGCTGCACAGACAAGACWCTGCCTGGAAAAGCTGCTCCTCATAATCATTAATTTTGATTCCCCTGCCATTTTCCATGMTGTGTTTGCCCCGTGTTGCTCCATGAGGAGCTCCATATCATCTCTTCAGCATCACRTAAGCAGCAAGATTTTACCAGCAGCCTGCTGACTGCAGCTTTCTCAGTGCTTCCCTCCTTGGCTGTGCCACAGCAGCCCTTCAGCCAAAACAGCACCAGCCTGCAGAAGGAAATGAGAGGTGTGGGAAGTCTCTAGAAGGACATTTTYATTTCACTGCAAAGTGAGTTGGACTGCTGTGGGTGTGTGTGTGCAAAGCACRGCTTGGAGAGTCACCCCTCAACAGCTGAGCAGTGGCAGACAGTGCCATGATCTTAATTTGTGCTTTTTTCACTGAAAACTTCCATTAAAAACGTTGTTAATGCTTTTTCCCAAGGAAGATTCTGACCCTTTAACCATGWTTTGAAGTTTCACCCTTCTTCTTTCTCAGTTTTTTGAACAGAAAGGGARGGGAAACAAGTTTCCTTTGCAGGTCTGCACCTTTCTGCAGTGGAAAAGCACAGCGAGGAGAGGGATGTGGCAAAATACTTTCTGCCACTCAGCCAGAGTGAAGKGAGGGAAAAAGTGCAACTGAAATCAAGCACAGAATTTAAAGATCAGCCAGCACTGAGAAATATCAGATGTCAGCAATCTGCTCCTTCAGTTTTAGAAAAGAACAGTTTTAGAGAGAAGAGTTTTATCTCAAACTGTCTCAGCCAGTTTTGGTGACAAAATTCCAAACATGCAAACCCACTTGCCAAAACCATTTGTGCCTTCCAGAGAGCATCATGTTTGTGGGTGTCAATAAATCTGACAGACACTGCAGTCTCCTACTGCTGCAGGAGATAAAAATTTCACCCGTATTTACACTTCAGCAAAATGAACTGCAAGTGCATTTACCCAGAGAGAGACAAAGTCAACAGCAAAATTCACGTTCCAGTTCCTTGTTTCCAACCAAAAWGTCATTCCAGAATAAAATTCTGGAGGGAGGAGGTGAATATTCAGAGTTCTTCTACTAATTTCAGTAAAAATACACAAAGCAGCCTGCCCCAAAGTGGTCAGTGGTGCCTCTGGAGCCCCTGCAGGTGATTTTCCCTGGAGAACCCCCCTTGGGAAGAGCTGGGATGATGACAGGCACTGACAGCCCTGTCAGGCTCAGCTCCACTCTGCTCTCACTGCACCTGATGCAGGAATTCTGGCAGAGCCTAAAGCTCCTGTCTTGCCAGAAGTTATTGCTTGCTTAGGTACAAGGGCTCCTGGAGAGTTTCCAAACCCTAATGGGAACTTCACTCCAATGACTGAGTAGCAGTTTCCCACATATTTCAGCCTCCCCAGTCCCTGAGATTTCTGTCCACAATCCATCTTCCCTCTGTGTTCCACTCCTCACACTCACAAGACAGCCCTTGAACGGACTCAAAGAGGACTTTGTGACACAGGGACARGAGTTAGGAGGTGTCTGTGAAAAGCTTTTGGATGGAGAGCAGAGGAGGACATTGAGCAGATCCAGGGCAGCAGCTGCTCCTACCAACGTGTACCAAGCCCTGCTGCCTTCATTCCCTGTTCAGTGATGAGTTGGATCTCCTCACTCACCTTCACAAGCCTTCCTTGAGGCACAGCACACCCTGAAATTGGAAGGTGCAACGATGAATTCCCCCTCCCAGGGCACAAATAGCCACAGAGGAACCTGCCCAGGGGGGTTACACACTGCTCACCTGCTGCAAATCCTGCACACAAAGGGCACCACTGGGGACATTCTGAGCAGGGCTTTGAATGGGCCCATTTGCCATTTATAGAATTCACTGTAAATTAGCCTTTTCCATATATATTCTGGGGACAGGATGAAAAACAGAGCATAACATGGGTCTTGACAGCTGCCTGGAAAATTATCAGGGGACGTGGACACCTTGCAAGCATCACCATGTGGGGWCCCTTGGCAGTGACAAGGGGCAGTGACAGCCTGGTTCCTCTCAGCACAGCAAGAGCTGTGCCCTGCTGCCTCCAGGACACACACATGCCACCAGAGCTGTCTCCTTCTCTCCATGGTGAGCCCTGCAGGGCAGAGCAGGTGTCCAGAGCCTGCTGTGCTGGTGCTCAGACAGGAGAGCTCTGAGGCAGGGTTTGGAGCAGAGCCAGGTGTTGCCTCCTCTGCAAAGGCTCCAGTGCAGCAGGTCCCCTGCACACAGCTGCAGGAGGAACCTCTCTCTGCTTCTCTCCCTGAGCCAAGAGGTTGAAAGCTTCTCTGATGGATCCCTCACCCCTGTGACACGCTGCTTTCCACCCAAGGGTTAAATCAGCAGCTGCTGCAGCTTCCAAAAAGACAGATTTTGGGTAAGACAAGACTTGTTCAACACTGCTGCAGTTCTGCCACAACCCCCCTCCATGTGCCAGGCTGCCCAGCRTCCCCAGGGAGCTGCACAGAGCCTTGCTGGTGTCCTGGCTGTGTGACAGCTCCTAMTGGCCAGCACTATTTCACACTGTCCCAGCCTGTATTTACATCCAGAGCTGCCTCTGTGATGGATGTCCCCCAGCAGCTCTGGCCCAGCCTGTGCCAGCACAGCAGCAGGGCCAGSCACATCCCTGGGCACAGCTGAACACGATCCTGGCTCTTCCAGAGAGTCCCTTCCCTGCCCTGGCTGCAGCAGGATCTTTGCACAGCTTATGAAACCCTGGTATTTCCCCAGATATCAGAGGGAGAAGCAGCAGGAATTCCTGGCTCATGGAAGATGTTTCCTGACATGCAAACATTCCCTGTGTGACAGGACCCTCTCTCTGCCAACAGGCATCTGCCATAAAGCAGCTATTCCTTGGCTGAAGGGAACCAAGGAGCTGCTGTGATTTGTTGCCCTCTGTCCTGCTCTCTCCTGTAAGTTTTGAGTTTTGCAAGCAGAGCAGTACAGGGTGGAAAAGCTGCTGGGCTCTGCTGGGTGATCCCTGCTCAGGTGGGAGAGCTGGGAGGGAGCCTTGCAGGCAGAGCTGCACAAGCAGAGCAGGGCTCACTGCAGGGACACCCASCCACTGCCAGGCAGCTGGGGCACTGTTACACTGCAGGCTCTTTTGTCTTGTTCTTGCCAAGGTCAGGATCAATGATACACAGGAAACAGAAGTTTCAGTTTGGAACTTGGTGATTTATTATATCTTATCTATTTACAGAGAATTTACAGATTCACGAGCCCTGAGCTCTAACCAGCTGCTAGAAAAACATGGCCAAAATGGCCACTGCTGACTTTTCCCCAGGTTTTTAAGCAGTATTTACCCAATAATGAGATGGCACCTCTATTATTGATGGTTTTGACCCAATGATGACCACTAAAGGTCTGCAGTGGGGACCTTTTTTTACCCAATTACACCTAAACCCAAGAAGAAGGAAGAAGAAGGTAAAAAAGAAAGTCTTAGGCAACACCTTAAGTCTTCCATCTTGGCTCACACACATTACTGTGTACTAAATCTTAAACCCCCAAGTTTTTCACCCTGTKAGATCACACACTTCTAATCAAACTACACCCCCACAACCCCTGTGCTGTCACTCAGTGTTGGAAGCCTGTTGTAAGGCCTCAGCTCAAATGCAGTGATTTCTTGTGGGTCAGTGCCTGTGAGCACAGAAAACCTAAAATTCTCAGCTTTTAGGATTCCAGCATGGCAGGACATCAGAAACACCTCAAGGACAGAAAACATCCTCCTCTGACTGCTTCTATCCCAGCTTTTCTCCCCTTGTGCCTCTGCCTGCAGCTCSTGGCCTGGCAGGAGAGCACAGGGAGCACCTGGGAAAGCAGGGAAGCAGCAGGGGTGGGATGTGCAGCTGTGGCATCTCCTGATCCCACAGGGRACTCATCACCAGGGATTTCCTTCAGTGGGGCTCCTGATGCTCTCTAGGAGCTGTAGGGGAGAATTCAAACACATCTGAAAGACAAGTTAAATGTATTTGGTTATTTTAAATTCTAACATTGTTCTGGAAAGGAGAAAAGAGAGATTTTTTTTTCAGGTAATTTTTGATTGTTCATAATTGGCAACACAACCCCTGCATCTCACTGCCYTGTACATCCACAATCCTGAAAAAGCCAATTTTGGAATGGAGCAGAAACATAACCCTGCATCCTCTGAGACAAATCCCATCTGCCRTGCTGCCACAAACAGAACAGGGGGATTTCTGTGTTTGGTTCGGGGTTTGGGGGTTTTTTTGCACTAAACTTGTTATTTTATTACTGGCTAGAATCCAATACAGCTCAGCTCAAAGATTCCTTTGTAGTGAATGTGAAGTGTGGACAAACTGCCATTTTTATGACTCAGAGTGTAAGGGAAAGAACCACTACAGAATGTCCTGGTTGGGAATTTTGGGGATTTTTAGGGCATTTTGTTTGTTTGCTTTTAAACCAGCAGGACATCCAACCCTCTGGGCTTTTCACTGATCTCTGCACCTCAAACACTGCCTTTATCCCACAACCACCAGAGGACAGCTTTTTCCTTTACCCTTGCTCATCCCACTTACCATTAAACTCATTAAATGTTCAAACTGAAGAGCAAGGGAAACTTTTGAAGAATTGCCCAGTTAGTTTTTTCCCCCAAGATCCTTCTTGAAACCGGTGCCTGCCATCTACTGGCACTTTCCTCAAAATGCAGCCAGCTTTAAGCCAAAAACGGGATTAAGAACAGTTTTTCCACAAGCTCCTTACGTTCATCTTGCAACTTGCTTACTCCGAGCCCCAGCAGAGTCACTTACTCTAAATGCTGAGTTCTGGTGTCGATTTTCTTTGCCAGTTGTTGGTTGTATGATCACTTGATAAGAGATTAACAGAGTGAAATTCGAGTAATAAACCTGTGTCCAAGCTGCTTTCAGTAAAGCTGCCTGAGCCCAGGGACCATTCCCAGACTCCTGGGATGAGCACAGTTATCCACGACACTGATGCTCCCAAAAAAAGGGATTCTGGAAGCTCCCTGCTTCCCTGCTCTCTTTTCCCCCTCCTTCCCTACAGMCAAGGCTCCCAACTTTATTACTTGTCTCTTTATTCAGATTAACCAGAAAGGGTTGTGACTGTTTTCCCATTCGTTTATCAGAATTATTTTTAATCCACAAGATGGGAAATATATTTCAATGGGTATTTTCTTGGTTGAATCTTTATTCCAGTTTAACTTCATTTTCTTCTAGAGCTGTCAATGCTGAAGTCCTGAGTAGAAACACTGACAGCACTTTGTGAGGGGTTTGAGGAGTGCCCCTTTTTTTACCTCACAGTCATTTGATATCAATGGGTAGTAAATTTACTTTTTAAGATTTGTCTCCATGCCAGCAGTGGAATGACTTCTATTCCAAGCAGTATTTTGCTTCAACACACTGGTATTTTAACCTCAYTCTCTAAAAGCCAGGATTCAAATCCTTAAATGTTTCCTAACAACCATCTTCAAATGACTCCAGCCTCCCCCCCACAAGAGCCTGTTAATGCAGCAGAGCCACCACCAAGGCTGTGAGCCACCTCCTTACACACAGCTATTTAAACAGAATGCTCTGKACTCATCTAGCAGGGAGCTGGAGGCCAAAATGTCCAAAATAAAGACATTTTCAGGAGGGTTTTTTTTAACTTTTCTGTCTTCAGCACTTTACAAGGGCCCACCCCTCTGATGTGAGCAGTGTTTTGTCTCTAAAGGTGTCCTTAGTCTGGATCCTAASAACACTTAGTCTTAGCCTGTATCTCTAGTTTGAGGTCTGCCTGTTGTGGGTGTGGTGATAGCTCAGTAATTTCTAAAACTGCTAAAAAGACAAGTCTCAATTTCCTTTTTTTTTCTACTGCAGTCATTCTTACATAACTGTGATGGTTTGCAGTGTGTGACAAAGCCTGCACATCCCTGGGCTCTGGGATCAGGAATCACAATCATCCCTAGAGGAAATTCTGCAGCTGTGCAGCCAGGTAAAAGAACATCTGGACAAGACAGGTGTGCAGAGCCACCCAAAAACCTCAGAGCTGGCCAGGCCAGCCCAGCCCACCCMGCCAGCCCCCTGGGAACCCASCCCCTGCTCAGGCCACAGAGATGCATTCCCAAGCTTCCTCAATTCAACTGTTTTATTTTTCTTAAGAATACTTCCAGAGGACAGAGAAACACAGACAACTGACAAGTCTTCACATTCAGCTCTTTCTCCAATCCTTTAAGAGAAAAAAAAAACCTGCAAATGGAATCTTTTGAGTGAGTTCCACCACTGCTCTCAGCTCWGGCTAGGAGACAGTCCCTGCCCCGAGGAGCTTCCAGTCTAAGAGAGTAAAAACAAAGGTGAGGGCACAGGGACAACAGGAGGAAGGTGACACAGTTTTCATGCTGCTGGTGCCATTCCTGGAGACTGGTACATGTTTTTGTGCTGGCAGTCAGGACACACACACACTGAGGAGAGCACAGTGGCACAACGTGTTCTCTCTGCAGGTATTTGGAAGGGACAAGGTAAAGAAGCTCTCAAGAAAGTTTTCAAGGCAGTCCTGTGATGAGGAAGGCATTTGTTCTATGTAGAAATTTTTGCCTATTTACAATTTTTTTAAGAAGAAAATAAAACAGTTAATATGCCAAAAAACACATTCATCAAATCAGTTGAATTACAAAAATAAAATTTTTAAGTGATGTCTTTCTGAAATAAATATCAATAGGTAAAAATGGAAAATGAAAATTAAATAAATACATGTAGCCAAGCTACCTTGTTATAACACAAACAAACAYAATTCCTTACTGAAAAGTAGCCATGGAATCCCAATTAAAGCAGCAACTGTTCAGAGCATCCTTCTCCTCAGTAACAGAGGAAAATGAGTCCCAAGCAGTAAAGAACAGATTTATAATAAAAGAAATATAAAGGGTGTGTTCCTTATAGGAAAGTATAGAACATTTCCTTCTTTGCTGAAAACAGAGGCTAAAAAACAGAATTCCATGATATTCCCCAAATGAGATTTACTGCTATTTCCAGCCAGTGGAAGGTTAACATTTTCTCTCTCTCAGGATAAAAAATAAAAGTAAAGCTCTGTCTGTGAACTTGATTGATTGTGAACAAACATCTTTAGTCCYCTGATTGAGAAGAAAATGAATCCAWCTTAAAAATCCTGAGCTGCTCTTTGTGCCCCTCCCCAGCAGCAGAGYCCAGACATTTCAGTGCCCAGGGGCTGCTCAGCAGTGAGCTGGGCCAGCTCAGCCTCAGGCAGGACATTCTCACTGCTTGGGAGCACAGGCTGCACCAGTTTGGGATGGTCCAACAGGAAATCAGTGTTTCCATGGCAGCACCTTGCATTCCAAGGGCTGGCTGATTGCCCTGAGCCCTGCTGGCAGGAGCCAGGCTCAGTCTGGCCAGGGTAAGTCACAGTGCTCTGGGTGACAGGAGGCAGGGTACCCACTCCCCACACTCATAAGGCAGTACTACTCCAGGAAATCTGCTGCTTTCTTGAAGGTTTCAGGTTTTTTTTTGTGGTCCTGTATGTCCTCTTACTTTTKAAGTTGTTTTATTGTTACCTATTTAAAAGGAGCAACATGCCCAGATTAACAATAGAGGTCGAGTAGGCAAAGATGAAAATGGCCACAATGCAAGCTCTATGTTTACAATGTACTGGTCATGCACAAACCCCTACAGATCCTGGCAGGCATTTAAACATTTAGGTTGATGGAAGATCAAATTGCTAATGAACTGACTGCTGAATGGACTGGAGCCAGCTTGAAATCACTGGTAGGTTCTGCTTCYGATGTCACAAGAACTGAAGTCATGTCAGTGGTCATCTACTTTAGCCCTTTTTGCTTTCAAGGAAAGATGCTGCAAGAGAAGAAAAGAACAAAAAAACCAACCTGCTTAGCAGATACAACAAAATTAGGAAAAAAATCAACTACAATGCTTTCTATCCTTAATCCCAATTTAAATAAATTCTAACACAAATATCCACACCCATCCAAGCTCTGCTTGGTACTGACACAACTGCAATAAACCCATTAAATAAAAACCCTCATGCACCCCAAAGTGATATTCTGGCTTGTAATAAAATAACTTCTAGCCATTTTATTAAAAAAAAGGCTCAGGATTTTCACAAACATTTGCAAAGCATGCAAAGGCTCTCCTAAATTTATTATGCAAAGTGTGACCACTGCCTACCTACAAGTGCCTATAKTGAAGTGTAGAATGGCTGAAGGTGATATGAGTGATATGAGGGTAAATGTAACTTCACCAGCAAATGGATCTCATTTTGTAACTCTGACATCCATTGGCTGGATAACAGGGAAAAACGTTTCATGCATCAACTTATTATCCTCTTCCTTTATATTACAAGCACTACAATGAGCAGAGCCMAGTGCATTTGTGTCCCATGAGAGCACAGCAAGCACAACCCCTGAGGAAGGTCAGAGACAAAGCTGCAGCTGCAGCAGTGGTACCGTTTGGCCTTTATGCCGAGCCCGTACCGTTCCTTGCTGGTAGAAGTGAGGAGCCAGCTCCAAGAGCCAGGAGGATTCCACAGCTGTCACATCCCTCATGTAGTACTTAGCAGTCTGTATGACTTCATTGTACACTACCCTGGGAGAAAGGAGACAAAAATGAAGAGTGTTTGCAATGAGGGAGAGCTGACTAACAGCACATTTAGACAGTTTTGCACGCATGCTGCCAGAGGTGGCACTTACTGAGTGACAAGAGGGACTTGAAGCTGTAATTCAGCCTCTTGCCTCTTTCTCTCTGRTTGGTCAGAGTTCTCCACATTAAGRAAATCTTCAGATTGCCATGAAAACAATCTCACATACCACCAGACCATATGGGAGCAAGGTATATATGAAAGAATGGTTCTTATAACAGGGTCAAGGGGGACTCGCAACTTGGAAGGCAGAATATGAATTACTCTGTATCATAAGGGAAGATGTCCAAAGCACCAAAACCCTACACCCACAACAAGGAGGGCACAAACCCCAGCATGACTACCCCTGGTGCCAGTCTGCAGACAGTGAGATAAGCATCAGAGGAAGAAATCAGCTTTAACTCCTGCCAGAACAGCTCCTGGGAAGAGATTCAGGAACATCCAACCATGTGGACTCATCCCCACTGCCAGCACAGTYATGCTGCCAGCATGGGCAGTCTGTTTCTGAGGTCACCTTCAGCAGGTAAGGTCAGAAGTGCAAACCCTTGCACTGAAGGAGCAGCTTCAAAATCTTTAAGTCACTATCTGCCTTCTACACACAGCAGAGCTGCCAACACCTGAGGTTTGTGGTTTCTCATTAATTGGTATTTAGCTCTCAAAAGCAAAGAGGAAAGAGTCCAAAACTCTCTTTGCCAAATGCATCCTGGGACATGGCAACTAACACAACTAAAAATAAATTAGAGGAAAACAAAGCAGGATGAAAACACATTTCCTCTACACCTGTAGCAGAGACAGAACTGAAGCCCTCAAGAGAGGATGGTTGTACAGGCTGCAGCAGCACTGAAATGAGGTTGCTGACTAAGTTACACTCCTATGTGACAGGATGCCATGACACCAGGCATTCAAGCTTTTCTTCTTCTTCTAAGAAGACTTCTAAGTCTCAGCAGCAGGCTCTGAAGGATGAAGGTCCAAATACTTCAGGTTGATCATAGTGACCTCAGAGTTTGACACACATTTCTGTTTGTTATCTGAGGATCTCTGAACTGCAAATGGAATGATCCTATCCCAACTAATGGGAAGTACAGCCAGTTCTTTCTTCAATGTGCTGGACAGCCATAACTTTTCACACCATGCATTTGATGTGTGAGCCCTTTCCCTACCATCCATTTCTGCAGCACCTGTTTGACAGGATATTTCCTTAATAGGCTCAATTAAAGTAAATTAACCCTAGCTCTGTTTAGGTAGAGACTACTTGGAGAACAATCTGCAGTGCAAGATGTGGTGCCCACTAAACAGGGTCACCTGGCTCTGCTTGCCAGCCTCTGCAGCTTTCTTTGAGAGTTAAACATCATATTTTCCTCATTTATCTGCATACTCCCTACAAAATGTTACAAAGGAAATGCCATTTGGATTCTCCTTATGGGAACTATGACCTTCTACATCTATTCCTGCACTGATGGAGAGAAGTAATTCAGTTTGGATGCTGCAAATCCCTTAAAAAAACCCCCAAAGAAGAGAGAGCAGCTCAGACTCACCAGCGTGGAGGTTTCTCTGCATACAGCACTGAGCTGGGGTGGATGTGGAGCTCRTGGTCATCACGGATAGTCCTTGAAAGCAAGATGCTATTTCAGACTCTGCCTCTCTTTATTGCTTAACATTTGTTTCCTTTCTGCCCCACTATGAGTGTTTAATAACAGCAAGAATAAAAGGGTTGGAGTAAATTAACAACATTTGCATTTAATGAACAGATGAAACCAGGCTTAAATGCTGGCTTAAAAGGAACAATCAATAATTTGATGTCCTAAAAGAGTTTTATCTCCATTAAATGGAAAAGCAGCATTTCAGGCTTTCACTCAGTGCTCTGGGAGTGCTCCAACACTACTGCACTACAACTGTATTTGCTTAGCTTAAAGCAATCTAATGACTACTGGTAGCAGCTTCYCACTATTAATAATTTTAGTTATATTTGCCAAAGAGAAGAGATAAACACTGAGGCAGTTTGCAAATACAGAACTTCAAATATTTAATGCATTGATTGCCACATGTTCCTAATTGCAAATTAGGAGAAACATCTGCTTGTTGATTAAACTTAGATTTATTCATCAGAGGAGCTTTCCAACCAAGCCCCAGTTGTAGTGAAACTGTGCATAGTCACCTGTAAGCTCCTGTGGAGTGGAATTTAGCTGCATTRGCAAAGAATCCAGAAACTATGCACCTCAAAACAGGGTCTGGATCACCTGGAAAGAAGAGGTTTTCTGTAAAATGAGTCAATGGAATGGCAATAATCCCTAAAATACCACTTAATCATCTCAAACAACTTTTCAGAGTGCATCAGGCTTTGATAGCAAAGGCAGGAGAGCAGATGAACCCTGCAATTCCTTTTGACTTCAATTTCACAGCAAAGCAAAAATTGTTGCCTAACAAATGAATGCTGCCTCCTGTGTCTCCATGAGGAGTTTCAGCCCCTAAAGCAGCCCAGTGGGCAGCTGAGCACTGCAGGCTGGTTTTTCACAGCAGGTAGAGACAAGTGCCAAGCACCAGTCCTGGCACCTGTGCACACACAGCACAGCTGGAAATCACATCCCAAAGGCTGAACAGCACTTYGAGCAAAAATGGCCTTTTTGAAAAGACAAAGAGGGAACAGGGTGACCTATTTATGAGTCTTTTGGAAAATCCGTCCATTAAATAGGTAATCAGTGGTTGTAACTTTTGCTGGAAATCTCAGCTGATGAAGACAGGACTAAAATTTAATTGTACAAATTGGCTGATGTGCTCTTCTGCAGCCATTTTTAGGAAAACAAATCTGGTCTAAACTAACATTATTTAGAGGCCAGGATAAAAATATTCCCAAGGTAGTAAGAAAAGCAGGGAACAGACTGACAGATTGGAAACTACCTTGTAATGGACAAGAGCTTAAAAAAAATCACCTTCACTGGACTTCTTTGGCACTTTAAAGCGGACGAGGAGTTTCTTCAGCTGCTCTCTTACAACAGAAGCTCTCACAAGCCCTTTGTAGTTCAGAAAGTGTTCCTGGCACCACTGGGAGCTCTTGCTGTGCTGTACAGTGAGAAGGGGAAAAAAAATCTCAGATACCTTCAGCAAAGCAAACCCAATCTCTTTTGGATAGCCTTGTTCTGTTTTAATTCTGGTCTCCTACAACACATTTATTGTGGTTTTCCCTGAAAATTAYCTATTTACAGAGCAACTAACAAGGGTATGTGGCATTAATAACTAAAAAACATGTCTCAAACAACTGGTAAACAGCAGCAGATCAAATGCTATAGAGTATTTTCAAATAGATGTGCTTCACTTCTTCATATGTGGTGAAAGAGAAGAGCATCAGTCATTCCATTTAATTCTCTCAGATCATAAACTCATCTGTTTTCAACCTCAAAATGTAAACAACCTTTGCAGTGCTGTTTTCATTGGTCTCTCTTTCAAAGAGCTGCTTCTCCAGAAAGCAGCACTCCCTCCAAGAGCTTTTGCATCTGACTGTTCCTGAGAGAATTATACAGATACAAAGTGTGAAGGGCAACATTTCAGTTGCTGCCTACCTGGCTCCTTTGTGGCTGGAGTCATGTTTAATCACTTGGGTGGTTATACTGCCTCAGCTCAGCACTGCTGCAAGTGTTTTACTGCAGAAGTGCTTTATACCAGCAAAATATACTTCTCTCAAATAGGTGTAGCAATTCAAAATTGCTATTAAATAAACCCCAGCTTACAGGGCAGTACTAAGGCTGGTGTTAGACCTCAGGGTAAAAACAAGGTCAGTGAAAAACAGGGGATGATCAATGAGTTAACACCAGAAAAAAGACCACTAGATTTAAATGCAAATTATCATCAGTAAAACATGAGCAAATATTAATCTCACTGGAAATTTAGACATTTGACAAGCCCCAAGACAAAATCCCTGTCTCCTTGAAAACTCAGCTGTCTACCCTTAACATTTCCATGCTGTACTCCAACAAAATTCTCTTTTACTCCCTGTTCAGAGGAGCTCTGGAAGGTCTGTGGCAAATGGTGACCAGAGAGTCTTTTAATGCAGAATTATCACTTGATAGGCTTGGTAACTCCTCAGCTTTGAGGACTTTTTGTATCCAGAATTTCCAGATTCAGAAGTGTTCCTCAAGTTGCTCCCATTCCTGCCACTCCACATGCACCTGAACTGACTTACTTTGACAAAGGCTTCATAAACATTCAGCATGGTCAGATGATCACCTTCCTCCACAGCAAACTTCCTGTGYTGCCTGGCCTGCAGAACAAGAAATATCATTTTATGGGCAGATTGATTTTTGCTGCAATCATGTCTGACATGCCCAGCTCCCTTCAGCTCTGCATTTCCTGGGGGCTGTTCAAATTCTTACCATCTAGGGCAGCTCCTCTGGGCAAAGCAATACTCTACTAGCCCCCCTATASTCAGGAACATTTCTAAAACTGAAATTAAAAAATGAACAGGTAAAGAATCTCCATTCATTAAAACTGGGCTCCTGGTACTTATTAAGATTTGCTCCATCCTTCCTGCTTTGTTCATCTCACAAGGAAGTGGTGTGTAGAAATGTTTTGGGGGATTTTTTTGCAAACCCTTACACAGACCAATATTAATTTATAAGCTTTCATGTTTCTAGCCCTCAGAAGGAGGTTTTTAGCACTACTAAAAGACTCTAAGGTTCCCTTGTTATTTGGTTTCTTCTTTTACCTGCAACAGATATTTTATTTTCACACATAGTTGCAATCTGTAATAGGAACCAGTAAAATACTTGCCAGAAATGTGGAACCAACAAACAGAAAAGGAGACACAACTGAACTTACAGCCTGGTTTTTTTGATTTGGAGGGATCACAAAGATGTTTTGAATCTGCATCATGGCAGCAATTGTCAAAATCTCTTGGGAGCAGCCAAAATTTCCTGAAGAGTAAATGGAGAAATTCAATAAAGGAAATCTTCCASTCAACTTACCCCCATAGAGAATAAAATGAAAAAGAAGCAGAATCTGTTTTTAAAGTATTTAAAACAAAAATACATAAACTCCTGGATATTTTTAGTATGAGAGTGAATGTTTTCAGTGGAAAACTTAAGAGGCAAATATGAYTTATTAGACTGTGAAATGCCTTAGWTTTATTATTTAATAGAGATTTTAACCAATTCTTTTCACTTCACACCAAGATGAAGCATAGTTTGAGCTTAGCAAATGTCTAGCAACACATTCCAATTCCATGAGTGTGAAGAAACTGTGATCTTGYTTCTTACCTGACTCCAGCAGCATCTTTGCAAACATGGGATTCAAAGGGAACTCTGCTATTCTCATTCCAAGAGGCTCAGTTAATCTGCAGTGCATATCCAAACCTGCAGCACGTTAGGAAATGCAGCTGGGACACAGGCAAATAGCACAGCAAGGCTTCTTTCACACCTAAACTGTACTAAAGAGCAGAATCCCAACCTAAAATAATGCAAATGCACCTTAGAGCTGCTGAAGGTRTATTACATAAGCTTAAAGACAATCCACAATACCCATTTACTCTCCCATGGGTCACCAGAATTTTTTTCCAAAAATACTTGAACACACAAGTTTTTKAATTTTGACCAAGTTTCACTGTTACTGACAATAATTTAAAAACCCTGCAGTCCAAGTTAATGCCATGGCCAGAGGGGATATTAGCTGCTAGACCTCTGATCCCCTGTTGAAGTATTTGCTAACATCTTTGTTCATGGGGTGTAAAGCAGATGAGAATGGAAGTGGGTATGTTCATGGAACAGGCATTATTGCAGAAACAGGAAGCACTGCTGACAGTAGGGTGTCATTTTTCTAGGCACATCTACTTAGGTCATGGAGATAAAGAATTCATTATTATCTAAACAAGAGATGCACAGCTGATGAGGGTTTTCTACAGCTCAGTCTGCCTTGTGTACTGCCAGAGTTTAGGCTTCCTTTCAGCCTCACTTTTAGCCAGGAACTGAATGCACCAGAGAWGAATTTCTTCTTACACTCAGGTGTTTATTCATTCCTATCTACATTACATTTATTAATTCTTATCTCCATCACAGTCTCRCAAGCTGTGAGTTCTGCACACCAGCTAACTGAGCACTAAATTGAGTCCTTCTCTGTCTCTACTGTGTCTTTTCAAGGACAAATCATCCACTTATGAAGTGCCACCTATATTATTTTTAGTTTAAACCCAGTAACTAATGACTTGCWTTGTGGACTTTTCTAACCAATCACAAAAACTGCCCAAACCCATGAAGAAGATGGGGAAGAAGAAGGTGAAAAGAAGGACTCAGACAATGCCTGAWGTCCTCCATCCTGGCTCACACACATCACTGTATCCTAAAATCTCAAATCTGTGTTTTTCACCCTGTGAGATCACACACTTCTACAAACCACACACCCATAGTCTCAGTGCTCTCTAGTGATGACATAACTCCTTATGTCATCATAGTGCACAAACCTATTTGTAGTAATGTTGGAAGCCTGTTCCAAGGCCTCAGGTCAAATGTGGTGCTTTCTTGAGGCTCAGCACCTTTTAACAGAGAAAACCTTAAATTTTCAGCCTCCAGGGTTCCAACAGTGTACCAACCATTGAACTGCCAGTCATGTTCCAGCTGTAGCCTTTTCCCTGGACATGGCACAGGAGGGAGGTCTGACAGTTTGATCTGTGATGCCCAGTTCTCCCTGAGCAATCCTGCTCATTCACCATTTTAGAGGTTTGGCTCCCTCCAGTYAAAGCCCTGCAGCAAGGGTGACACAKCCARAACACCAGTCTAACTCTGAGCTTTRTGCTGAGGTTTAAATGGAAAAGCCTTTCCTTTGCAAGAGGATGTAGAATTAAAAAATACAAGACACAGGGAAAATAATGAGGAAAAAAAAGCTTGCTAGGAAAGGCAGAGAAGAGTAAAAACTGAAACACAAAACTTGAAGAGAAAGAGAAAYTGAAAGAGAAAACTCCTGAGGTATGATGAGGAGGAAAAGCACAGGAGAAAGGCTCACACAAGSAGGGGTGAGTGAGAGCCCAGTGACAGGGTTTTGGGGCACTGCAGGTTGCAAAACCAGCCACAGCAAAGGGACCTGAGGGAGCACAACCATGGCTCCCACGTTATATAAACACATTATTTGTCAGACTGTGTGCTGGTAACAAAGCCACAGCTGCACTGCAGCTCTGCTTCACAGAGAAAAGCACAACCACAAATCAGGCCAAGGAATGAGATCTCCTCTARGTCATGTCAGCAGATCTGAACCCACAGATCCCTCCAGCCAGTGTTTATTTTATTATTTGATATGCTATCAGCTCATGACAATGCTGTAATTCACTCACACACCCCTACACTGTCCAACAAAACCTACCAGACTTTTCACATAATGCCACAGTGTTTTCCTCAGCACAAATCAGGCAGATTTTGTGCAATGGTGAACTAATATTTTTAAACAMAAAGTCACAGCACCTGCAAAAATTAAGGTATGATAGCTTGCATTTGACTAGTGCCATATGGGAAGTTTARGTTCTACCACAACTAATGGTAGAACTTTTCATCTACAGAAAGACAGCTGCATTCCTAAGTAGGAAAAAGGAGAAATTTCCATATATTTATGCACCACCTTCTACAGGTACATCAAGCCAAAACCTTTTGGCTTCTGCTGCATCCTACMAATGTCAATCCAATTTTGCATAATCTGTATATGGGTTGTGCACAAACCTATTTGTAGTAATRAGCTKGAATATAGCCTGCAATGGATACTAGATTAAAATAGGTGAAAGTTTCCTTCAAATAATCCTGGAACCAACCACTGAATCCACATCTATACAGGAAATGAAAGATCTTAGAAAAAGATATTACAAAGATTTTAATTAAAYRTGCTCAGGAGAGGTTATTCAGGTAYCATGGCACTAAAATGTTTCAAGTAWCAACCACTAGTGTGTGACAGGCTGAGGGATTAAAACTATCCTTTCTAAACTCAGGTAGAGTGGTTGTTTCTGATAGGTGACAGCTCACAAACAAATCTTCAACAAAGACCTGAAATAAGGCTAAAAATAAAGCCACTTTTTGCCTGTTTACCTCTCAAATTTTGCTTAAAACAAATAAACTCCAACTGACAACTCAGACTCTCAAAGGGCATCAAATTAGAAGCTTGAGGAGAGATACTCCTGATGTAATGAGYTTGCACCACTGTAAAACTAATCTCTCTACAAACAGTGATGTGTTTACTCAACACAGCTACCTCAGCCTCAGGAGCATCTGGAGCTGGCACCAYGCTGGCACAACAGGGGCCTGACCCCACACAGCCTTGTTGCATGTGCCTGCAGTGCCAGTGATGAAATTAATGTTCCTACTTGTATAAAACAGAAATTTAATCTTCACTGCACCTGCAAMTGCTTGGGCAGCCTCACCTCTGCACCTTATATAAAATCTTGGCAATAAACCACCTAAAACTTAACTTCACCTTAAACTTCAGCAAAACCTGAGGAGTGAATCCATGTATCACACACATGCACACACATTTCTTTCCATCTGAAACACCAAGATCAGCACTTCTGTGTTCTGCTACAAAGCTGTGCAGCCAAGAGMATAAGAGCTCTTTGAAGCTACGTGAGCAGAACACTCCTGCCAACACATCACCCAGCTAATCAGTGAGTTTATTGAACTTTCCTCTCCATTTCCCTACGGTGGTTTTGGCTGTGAATTCATCCTTGCAACACATTCCTGAGCCACTGTGAAGGTCMTTGTTCCAAGCTTGCAGAGAGTGCCAAGAACCAAGTGCCTTAAGTGGAACCCTCCTTTGTGAGATGGAACTGAACCAGCACAGGGCAAAATCCTGCCCAAGCACAGTTTCAGCTCCACGAGAATAACAGGAGAGCAGACTGCCACAAGTTACAGCACAGCATCTGTGAGTGCTCTAAAAACAGCCACAAACCTCTGGAAGCTTCCAAAACTTACCCAATCTCCTTTATGCTGCCTCATGTTTATGCTAGGGAACAAATATTGTCAACTCTGAATGAGCTACAAACAAGGAGCTAAAGTCAAACTGAGCTCAGTTTTGATTGCCTGGCCTCACATCAAGTTTCTGTTTTGTTTAGTTTGTTGCATTCAAAAAGATTAAATAGCTGTCAAAAAACCTCAACAATATAACAGTTCTTCCTATAAACAAAATTAGGCAGCAGGCATCCCACTCACCACACAAAAAAGGAATTGAAAACTGTGTATAAAACCATATTACTACAGTGTGATCTGAGTGTTAAAAGTATCCAACAGCAGTATAATGAATAAAAGCAGAATGAACACCCTTAGAATCAAAGACTATCTCAAGTTGGAAGGGACCCACCCACAAGGCTCAAGTCCAAGTCCCTGCTCCTCACAGAAGCACCTAAAACTAAACCATATGTCAACAGTGTAGTTCAGACTCCAATGAACTGGAGAACAAGYTGTGATTARTAACACAGAGAACAGAACTTTAATAAAGATACTCCTTTAAGTAGCTAAATAGTAGAAAAGTACTTTGAATTATGCTCTCAAGATCTGTCAGACTAATCTTTTCATTACAAGCTTGTGTGTGTCTGTTGACTCGTCCATAACTGGCAGGTTCAATATTAAAACYAGAGCAGAGTCTGCAAGCAGCATAAATTTAAAAGCATGAAAAGCCAGCACTGAAACACACACACTGCCTTGAGAAACTCAGTTCCAGTTCATCCAGGAGAAAATGTGCTGGTTTTAGGGATGAYCAGAGTTTTCTATTAGTGGTTGTATCCTGTCATCACAGCTAATAGAATCASAAGAGTTTGACTTGCTGTGGGTTTGAACTTTGCCTCAGCTGCAGGACCAACAGCACAAACATGAAGAGCATTCCACTACAGCAGTGCAGCCTTGCAGCCACAGCCCATCCTGCATCCAGAGCACACAACAGACTGCAGTTCATTCTAAAAATTATAATTAAATTAGCTCTTAATAAGATTTTTCAAACCTCATAGCAAGGAGGCAGTTTGAGAACTGTCACACTCTGTGGGGTTTCATGCACRGCCTCCAGGGACTGAGCTCTCCCAAATTCAGACATCACACTTGATTCATAATGCTTARGCAAAGTTCCAGCACACACACAGCAAGATCAGATAGTGACTGCAATGTGTTGACAGGAAAATTTACAACAGACACACCATACCTTTYAAAGTCCCACTAAAGAACAAAGTTGCAATTCTATCAGCCTTG
Source organism: Alauda arvensis (assembly GCA_902810485.1). Taxonomy (NCBI): domain Eukaryota; kingdom Metazoa; phylum Chordata; class Aves; order Passeriformes; family Alaudidae; genus Alauda; species Alauda arvensis. The sequence goes on along the minus strand of CADDXX010000174.1, from coordinate 151,930 downwards.
ATAAATTCTGAGTTATTACAGTCAAACCTTTGCTTACAGCTTTTTTTGTTTATATCTGCAAGTGTTACCTGTTTCCACTGCTGACACAGCAACATGAAATAAAAGACCACCATAACTTATCTAACTGGATGCAGGTAAATTTAGTGTCTAACTCATCTACTGGTCTAATTAGTGTCCAAAGTCCATTTTTATCTTCATACCACTCTGTAAGGACTGAAGGAACACGAAGGGGATCTGCCAGGGAACAAACACCCTCATCAGCTCAGAGCCCTGTTCCTAGCAAGGACAAATAGCTGGTTTCCTCCCATTAAATTGCAAGGAAATACAGATAAGAGAGCTATAAAATGCTCATTTACCCAATCTAAATAGTTAAAATTCTATTTTAAACTCCGTTGCTGCTGTTTGCTTGCTTACCTGTCTGAAATAACCAAAACACACAAAGTAAATCCAGAAGAGACTGAGGTACACTCTAAAAGCCCAACAACAAAAAGTTTCCACCAGTCACAGCTGTGTTTCTCTTTCTTTCTCAGAGCACAGTTCTCAAATGCAAGTTTTATTAATGTCCATYCAATCACCAAATGCAAATTAAAATTCTTTTCACAACTCCTGTAACATGGCTACAAATAAAGTAAAGCATTAAAATCTCACCTCCTAAAGCATACAGCAGCTCTAAAGCTTGCACCATGGACTGTGCAGGGGGTGGCTGTGAAGAGAAAATGTGCAGTGATTGAAGTTATCAGCATAGAACATGAGTTCATAGATCTTCCTCCTTTGCAAGATCCTTAACTACCTACTCTGTGCTGCAAAATGAAGAAAGAGCTCTCACACCCTTCCTTCTTCATAAATTCAGTGCAAAGGGACTGCAGTTAAAATTCTACAGAACCTCACAGTTTGTCTTTTTAAGGCTTTCCTACTTCTCAACAATTTTAACATCAAATTCTGGAACATTAATGGTTGTTTCTAGGTGTTCACACACATTATTTGCACTGTTGGTTCCCATAACACACTTTGCTGCCTGACAGGGGGCAGAGCTTTCCAGCTCAGCAGGGCARTGGTGAATGGTTCTGGGGGCTATCACCAAGCCATCTCCTGCTCTCTCCTCAGCCTGAGAGGAATGACAGAGTTGTCTTTACAAACAAGCAGTGGGTCTGCTGCTAGATAAAACCAGCACTGACAGATAAAAGAAGCAATGGGAAGGATTCCACTGATTGATGAATGGAAAGAAGAKATTTGCCTTTACAAACAAACCAGAGGTTTGTTGATCAATAAAATTGGATATTGAAAGATGAAAGAAACAATGGGGAAAACCCATAAATTTCATAAGAACTAAAAATTAAAAGGGGGGTTATACGTTAAAGGGGAATCTTAGGTATTAGGCATTCCAGAAAGTCTGTACCACTCAAGTACCTCAGCAAATGGGGAGAGGGAAATGTGGCTGGGAAATGAGGATAAAAAGGAAGCTGCATCCTCCAACATTTGAGAGACCCCACGGGAAAGGCCCCATGGCCTCTCCCTTTATTCAAATAAAGTTACAGGACTCCTCTGTCTCCTCTTTGGACATAAACCTCTGGCATTTGTGGATTCATTTTCCTAACAAGGCCAAGGAAAGGTGACAGGCTTTGGTGCCTGGGACTCACTGAAAGGAAGGGGAACCTGAGCCTTTGGTGCCTGGACTCACCAAAAGGAAGGGGAACCTGAACCTTTGGGGCCTAGACTCACCAAAAGGAAAGGGAACCTGAGCCTTTGGGGCCTGGATTCACCAAAAGGAAGGAGAACCTGAGCCTTTGGGGCCTGGATTCACCAAAAGGAAGGGGAACCTGAGCCTTTGGGGCCCAGACTCACCGAGAGGAAGGGGAACCTGAGCACGTTGTCAATGCCCAGAGCCTTGAGCTGCAGGATGACAGGGGCCAGGTTGCTGCGCTGCATCTCCGGCACCGTGCTCTTGGGCAGCTTCTCAAAGTCCTCCTCTGKGGGGAGAAAAAACAACTGGGCACTRAGCTTCAACTGCCATTCTGTACAATCATACCCACTTCCAGTTTAAATTAKCACATATGGATACTTAACAGGCGTTAAAAGATGATCTCTAACCCAAAGATGATTCTTTCTCCAGTTACTGTATTTTGCATTACTTTTRTTGAAATAGAAACCCAATGGCTTTGGCTACAATTCTGTAGTTCACCCACCCACATTTCAATTTGAAATGTTATAAATTCTTCACAGAAATCTGGAAATGTTTTGTTTCTCTTCTGTTTAATGTTTTTGTAAGAAAATAAAAGGCAGTGTAATACTACAAAAAAAAAAAAAGCATTTTTTAAAGAGACATGGAGAAGTTCCAAAGCAGCATGCTTTCAGTACAAGAACACTATTTTTGTAACTACTCAAACAAATGTAGCTTTGAAATATATATTTAAAATAAAGAATAAGGATGGAAAAACAATTTATTTAACAATGTCTTTTTAAAATCRTGTTCACTATAAAGCCCAAGTCTGGAAAAATACTCTATGTAAGGGTAAAACCTTTGCAACCTTCCACTAACCAACTGYTCTGCAGTAAAAAAAGCACATTCTACAGTATTTTCACCCAAACTATTTTCATTTCTACAGAACCCTTTTCTATCTCAAACCTTCCCTAGACAAAGACAGTGCTGTTTCTCTGCTGTTGTTCAATCTGTGCACTTTCTTCTCATCTTTTTTATTTTTTTCTATTCTATTTTTCTATTCTTTTTTTTTCCTCCTTTAAAACACTTCTTAAAGCACTCCCTAGACCAGCTCTTGAGCACACAAAAGTATCTTCAGTGGTTTTTACTGGTTTCTCCAGTAAAACACTCAAAAAGATGTGTAAGCTTGGGATATTGTGCAGCACATATTGTCTCCTGATTCTGACTGGATACATATAAATYCAGGCCATAAATCATGGCTTGGTTTAACATGGCAACTGCTGSCAAGCACATCCACATTTTAAAGGAAAATGCTTCATCTCCAGTGTCTCAGAGCTCCAGTAAAAGTAGAGGGGACCTGAAGCCCATCAGCATTGGGAGTGTTCAGCTGCAAAGCTGAGCTCATTAATTTTCTCATTAAGCAGCTGAGAACAGACACTTTGATTGCAGCTCTCTGGACAGGGCAAGGTGGCCAACAGATTTATTTATAACAGCAATTTTTGTGCACTGCCAGGGTCATTAATTCAACGGAAGAATTTGGGGTTGGCAGCTATTCCTAGGAAAAAAAGAGACACAAAGTTTTCTCTGAGTTACCAAAAGGGTTTCCAGAGCCCTTTTGTTAAATGCAAGGTCTCTGAAGACTTCAKTCAGAGAAGAGAGAACCACTGGTAARYAKTACAAAGTAYTRWAAGTWTTATATTTTTGCTCAGAAACCAAAMTCCTTAAAGAACAAACTTTTTAATAAGCTCACCACTTAAAGTACTGCATTAATATTTTATGTTTGCAACTGCTGACTCTGCCCCATCTGTGCTTGTGACTCACAAAAAGATTCYGTTTCTAACACCAARCACACAAGAAYGAGGTGTTTCTAAACAAGCCTGAGGAACAACAAAGGGAAATKTTGTTCTTTCGATGAGGAACAAACACACCTTTTTCT
>CADDXX010000174.1:113951-147488 GCA_902810485.1 Alauda arvensis | reverse complement strand
CGCCCCGCCCGCTGCTGGGCCGAGGCCTTGGACACGGGCACCACCACCAGGCACTCGATGGCTGTCTTGGGGTTGTAGGCCCTCAGCTTCACAAAGCCACAGTCGATCACAAAGGAGATGCCCTGCACCGTGATGGAGGTCTCAGCAATGTTGGTGGCAACGATCACCTGCAGGCACGGCACAGAGAGGATCCCGTGAGCTGCCCATCCCAGTGACCCCAGCAACCAGTGAGACATCCCAGCCATGACAGGATATGCTCAGGAGCACRAAAAGATACAAGCAGCAGAAGGAGCTGTCAGCTTGAATAAGCCCAGTTTGCACAGCAGTTCTCACAGCTTCACAATCACTTTTTTATTCAAATTTATTCTCTCTTCATAAAAGAGGAGCTTGGCAGTGTTTGCAGAGAAAATCATTGGCAGTGTTTGCAGAGAAAAAGATTAACTGACTGTAGATCAAGTGTTCTTATGTAGCAAACAAAGAATATTTTCTTTCTGCTTCTCAGTAACACTGAACTATTCTTTGTACACTGGAATGAGGTGGGGGAKAGGAGGGGAACAGAGCTGATTAAGAGTTCAACATTCAGCATTCCTGCAGGGATTCACTTACATGTGTATGCCCTAAAATATTAAAAAATAATTGTTCCCAGACAACAGTGGGAAATCTAATACTTATTTCACATGAAATTAAAAAGTAAATTTTGAAAGTTAACTGACTAATATCATATCCCAGAGAGAAGTATTTATATGAAATGTTCTTCAATGCCAGATGAACAATTTCACTTGTCAAACTCCAGCAGGTACAAGAATTACAAGTCACCTTGGTGTAGTTTTGTCAGCTTATTTCAGCCCCAACAAAGGCTCTGCATAAGCAGAAAGCACAAATCACATCCAATTACATACTTCTGTGACATTAACTGTCCAAACAAGACTTGCAGAAGTCAAAACAAAGCTTTTATTTTCCACTAAAATCAGTAAGTTTGAACTTGTTCCTTAGATGAATACAGCACTTACCCACTCYGTCACTAATTTTTCCACTACTGGTGGAAAACAGCCATGGACATTTGGATCACAAAAAGAAAGGAAAAGGTAAAAGCAGAGGAGTTCAGAGTGTAAGAAGCTGCAACTGAAGGAAGACAAATACAAAGTTGTATGCAGACATTTAAAAATTGCAGAGTTGATGAGACAGACAGGAGAGCTGGAACTGMCATGTTTAGGAGTGATCAAAGATGAAAAGGGAAGCCAGGGAACATGTTCTTGGCTCCCAGTTGGAAAGCTGACAGGCACTGCTGGGAGATGCAGAAAGCCTCCCTCCAAGCAGYATTTGCAATAGTCCCATGATGTGAACCTGATAAATGCAAGACTGGGTGCTGCACACACCCTGCTGGGTGGTGGAAATAGAGACAGACACAAGAGCTCACCTTCCTGACAGAGTGAGGGACTCTCTCAAACACCTTCAGCTGCTCAGGAGAGGGCAGGCCAGCGTACATGGGCAGGACACGCAGGTGCTTCTTCATGCCAGAGCGAGCCAGGGCCCGAGCCTGCTCTATGAGCATGGAAACCACAGTCTCCACTTCCTCCTGGGGCACACAGTGAGAGGGGAGGCACTTTAACAGCACATTCCTGTCACCTAGACACAGAACTGCACCAAATAACAGCATTGCAATTATACTTTATTTTGGTTATGTCTAGAACGGAACCATCTTTGCATAAGGTAAAGCTGCTGAACTTTAAACTGGGCTTTGGGTTCTCTTCTTACAAACTATTTCAGTCTCTTATTTGCTAAGGCACTTAAAAATCCTCTACTTATTTAAAACTAAACTTGCATTTCTACCTCATGTCTGTGTGGATCAATGTATTTTTGTTTCTCTGAAGGTTCTAATTCAGTCCTCACATCTCTGAGGACTCCTGGGCCTGTGTGGATTKGGCCTAGAGGGATTTTACACCCTGACACAATTGTCCAAACTCCAGGACTTTGACTAGCTCACTCCATACTGTAATATTTCTAAGATAAATTGCTATTAATAATAAATAAAACCTTATAAAACATGTTTGTGTTCACTGTTATTTGAGTCAATGTCGTATTACAAATATATGAAAAAAATCACAGGGGAAGGGCTGAACCAAGCTCAGGGGGAAGCAGGTTAATTTTCCTGTCTGTCTCAACTGATGGGAGCAAAATGGGAGGCCAAAATATTTTGGCAGTGCAGAATGCTGTGAGCCTGGATCAGGAATGGCACAGGAACAGCACTGACACCTCTTGCTCAATTCTTGTTTAATCTCAGCTGTGGCATCTCACTCATAAAGACAGAAAACAAAATGTTCAAAGATTGCCTCATTAAATACAAAAAAATTATTCCATAGTTAAATCAATAAAGAGGAGGAGGAATTGCTTTTGAAAATATGCAAGATGTTACTGAAGCTCTTCAAGGTAGCTCCTCACTGGAGAAATGAGTTGCCTCCCTTTTGTTMTTCCCAGCTGCAAAGTGAGCTGACAAGCACAAATAGAGCACAAGAGACCAGTACATTTTGATCTCATGGCAATTTGTTTTTTCTGTCAAACCCTTCAAATGTTAAACTTAACAAATGGAAATTCCATTTGCCTTAACTATTAATGATGACTCACTGTCAGTTTAASAGCTGGGTATGTTTGCAACARCAAACCACACAATATTCCACTCACTAACAAGGCTRAGAAAATATAGCATTAAATGACAARAACTACCATCCATCACTAGCTCTGATAAATTCAGGCCTTAAATTGTCTCCACATCTTTGGGACTGACCTAATTTTGCTCCCATCAATACAGAAATGTTTGTCATCTTTACTGAGAATAAAGTAAGCACAACTAAGGAAAGCCTCAGGAGACTGAGGCAGCTTTGCAAAGCTCACAATACAGCACTGTAAAGCAAAAAATAAACTACTTATGTCTATACCTGGCCAGTTAAAAATGCCAGTATATCACCATCATTCTCCATCTGGTGAATTTTCATTGTAGTTTCCACAGTTGATTTTATATAGTCAGGAACAGGGCTATGGGGAGAGAAAACAGCAGAGACATGAACAGAAAGACAGGCACAGAATCCTCCCCTGCAGCAGGGACACAGAGCAGCTTTGGGACAGCAGAGCTCTAACCTAGACAAAATGATAGCACAGGCGCACAGTCTCACTAGTGCCAAGACCAGACAGGAACACACCTCTGGAGGTAAAAGATGTCCACTGGAAATGTCCTCCCCTCCACAGTAAGGATCACACTGGTGTCTTTGCTGGGGTCACCCGTATCGTTCTGGTTAAAGAAATCCCTGAATTTCTACATTAAAATAAAAACAAACACTGTCAGTTTGACATTGGAATAGGCAGAAAAACCTAAAGTCACAAAGAAGTTAACTTACTACTACTTGGGTGTTTATTCATCAATTTGACAGTGCCAATTAAAAAATGTGAAAGTTTGATTTTGTTGCCTTCTATTCTGTCTGAGGTTCAGGCATTTAGCACAAAGAGTGTTGCATGTTTATTACTTTGAGAAGTAAAAATTGGAAATAAAATTAATTATATCAGGTGATACATTTGGAAAAAGAAGATRAAGACACTTTGAACTGGATCTATCACATTAGCAAAGTCACAGCTAAGAGGAACTTARAAATAATTGGTGCACAAAGGTTTGTGTAGGGCCTGCATATTCTCATCCACTTTTGGATGAGTGAGTACATTTTACAGCCCTTACTGAACACCAAGATCTGACTTTGTAAAAGCAGAGTTAGGCATGATTTATGAAAGKTTTTGATTTATGCATTGTGAGACACCTTCATAAATTTAGATTTATTGCCATGAAATATTTTCAATAAATAACAGCAAAAGATGGAATTTAAGAACCCATATAGTTCTTCTCAACTTTTATGAGCATTGTAGAGATAACCATCAACTCTCTGTATTAAAAATGTTTCTATAGTCACACCAATCATTTTGCCCACATTAACTCATTTTAGATTAACTGYCATCTCTTTGAAATGTGGCTTCTGGCAGTTAAAATGCTGCACTGTAATGTACAGAATATACAGCAGTGCAAACACTCCCCAAGCACAGAACATTCATGGCATATGGTACTGGTCACTGAGGGAAATCTCCCTATGCCCTCATCTTCAGTGCCATGTGCAAGCTCTCACCACCACATCTTATGGAGGACAGGGCAGTTAGGAAAAGTAGAGATGAGGAATGAACATGACATAGGAGATGKAATAGCTGCCATATGAGGAGAGACTGAAAAGGCTGTGCTTGGGGAACACAAGGTTGAGAAGACAGAATCAAAGGTGATAATTTAAAATGTAAAAGTGGTTTTGAGGTTTGTTTTCTTTAAAACACAAATCCCCAGTACAAGAACTGGGAGATCCCTGATGAAACTAACAGGTYTGAATGAATTAGACTGAGTACTTGATTACATAGCAGGTGGCAAACTGCTGAAAATGGCTCGTGGTGTCCTGGAGACTTGCAGATTCACAGACAAATTAACAAACAGCAGGTCCATGAACACACAGTAGAGGGAAACAGCAGGAAGGTGCTGACTGATATCTGTACTACAACTACTGCAGATGCTGAGGCAGCTCAGAGACAGCAGAGCCACAGCAGGGGCACAGGCTCACGTGCTCTCCCTAAAMAGCATCTCCTGTTGCTGCTGCTACAGGCAGAACACAGGGCTGGGTGAAACACTGCTCAGCTCTAAGAGAGTTCCTCTTCTGTTCCTATTCAAAATTAAATTAATGATGTTTTCACTAAGTTTACATAAGTGTCCACAGGCCACAGGTCAATCAAGGATCTAGTAAGATCTCACTGAAATGGAATCTATTGATTTACCACTTATTTTTACTTACCTACAGTTGCCTCAGATTATTCTATCAGCAAAATTGAGCTAAATCAATGCCTCAATAAATTAAGCCAAGAGAACATATTTTTATAAAGAATACAAATAAGGAGAAAAAAGAYATCAATACATAAAAAGCAGATTCATATTTAAATTCATATCCATAGCAGTTTGCYAAGAGAACATGAAAACCAAGCAGGGCAACTGAACTACAGCAGATTTTTTCCTGCCACCACTCAAGCAGCACAGAGGATAAGCTGCACACAAACAGCAGTGGAGCTGCCACCCAATGTCACTTCATTTCAAGCCAAATCCTGAGCTGTACCTCTGCATCCAAGGTGGCTGAAGCCACAATCAGGCGAAGATCCCCACGYTTCTTCTGAACCTGGGAGAAACCAACAGCACCCAGAGTTAAAGCTGCTCTCTGAAACACAAGGCTAGAACCAAGACTCAGAGAGTCCAGATTACCAGGAAGCTCTCTGTAAAACTGCTTTACTACAAGACAGATGATGAATGAAGCAGCCATATCAACCCACAGGTGTAAGAACCTGATGRCTCTTTGGAGTTTTATGTATTTATTTTAAGGGCATTCAGTCAGTTATTTCAATCTACTCTTAATTTCTGGTGGGAGTCCAATCTTTAGTAGGTTGAAAGTCAGCAACAAGCCCCTATCAGATCACTTCACATGATCAGCAGCAGAAGAACCCACATTTTTGGTATTTTTGGTACTACCAGCTAAGGAGAGATTTCAGCATCAGAGGGAAGAAACAGAGGATCCTGAATGTCAGATGAGCAAAGTAAATAGCTGGGTATGTAGAATAGGCTGCAGGATAAATGAGGAAGCAGCAATCACACTCCCTAAATGAGGAAGCAGCAATCACACTCCCTCAATTACCAGCCATCAGGATCAGGGGCTGAATGAGAAGGATGGAAATTAAAACAGTTACAGAGAACTGCATTAAAATTACCAAATTAAAATCACAGAATTACAGTGAATTAAAAMAGAATTACCTTTTTTAGTAAGCCAATGGCAATGTCTGTATAAAGAGTCCTTTCATGAGCTTCATCCAGCATGAGGACACTGTGAAAAAGCAGAAAGGTAAGGTTTCAGAAATTACCTGGCACTAGAATCAGTGTCTCCCTGTCTTCTAGAAATCATTATTTGAAATCTGCTGCTGGACTGTTACTGTTCACAGCCACTTACAGAACTGGGGAAGTTAAAAAACTAGCAGCAATGGAGCAGGGAGAAAAATGTTCCTGCCATCACATGGGACATGCACACTGTTCTCTRTTCAGGCTAGTTTTTGGAAAGGGGTAGAAGAAAACAAGTCTATGKTTACTGTACTGCATGGATTTTCTAGATATCAGAAAAGCCTTTTTGTTGTTGATTTTTTTTTTTATTAGTGTAAGGAAGAAAAAATAATTTAAAATTAGGAAATGAAACAATTCAGACTCCAAAAGGCCTCCTTAGTTTTTGTCTCAAAGCTACAGCATCGAATCCTGTTGGTTTTGGTGTTACAATGATCAACTAACAACAATAAGTTGTTGCTAAAAAGTGTTGTTTTTACAACATAAAGAAGTCAGACTTCTACAATAATTTTCACTTTTTTGCTATTTRATTTATAATAGCCACTAATAATTTTTAAAACTGCTATCATAATAGCTTGAAAAAAGCAGGTTTTTACCAAATTGCACTTCAGCAAGCACTCATTCCATGTTTTCTTACCTGTATCTTGTTAATAAAGGATCAGCCATCATTTCCCTCACCAGCATACCATCAGTTAGAAACTAGAAGTGAATGAAAAAAAAAAGGTAAAAAAAAAATCCTTATCATACAGTCTCAACTAACTGTGATTTTTGAAAGATGATTTTCTAGGCTTTTGCCTGAATATTTCCTTGCCTTTAATTTTCTAATGCTCTGTGAAATTAGACTGATTGAAACCATGGTCTTGAACTAAGCAAGAATTGATGGTAAACCCCTCCAAATTTCCAATTCTAAATGAACAATCATGCTTAAAAAAATTAAATTCATCTCTATTTAATGAACAAATATTTCCATTTCTTTCACTGTAATAGGAACACCAGCCTCTGAAAAAAAAATCACAAAGCAAATTGCCTCATTCATCATCACTGCTATTCCAGCACAACCAAAGCAAATCCTCCTCTGCAGGAACACAAGAAACACTAACATTGCTCACAGCACTGAAGAACAGCTGCAAAGTTGCTATTTAATCCACCAAATTATCTCTCAGCCTWCTCATCTTGGGTTTTATCTGTGCTTTTAATCAAAAGCTATTTTTAGGGGAGGATACTTTTGATCTGTGATTCACTGCAGCCTTTCCTATGACTTTGAGTGACACCCAGGTCACACCAGCACTGTACCAGCAGCTGGCCATACTTTGAAACTGTCCTCTAGATTTAAAATGGTGCTTGTCACACTATCAGAGTAGAGTAGGTACTCCTTTTATTAAGGCTTGGATTGCTAAAGCCATTTCAAGCACAATTTCAGGGCACCCACTTGGGAAACTGAAACTATTCTCTTGACTGGCTATCACAAGGTTCTCATTAATTTTGTAAAAGTACTTGAATCCCTTCAGAGTAAGCACACAGTGTTGGTGTTTCACCTTGATTCTGGTAGCCTGTGGGTCTGTGCAGTCATCGAACCGGATACAATATCCAACCTCGTGTCCCAGCACTGCCCCTCTCTCATCAGCAACCCGGCCTGCAACCTGAGAAAAGACATCCTCACAGGAAAGGAACAGCTCAGCAAACCTCAGCCTTGTGTCATCACAAACCACAAAGTCATCTAAAGACATAATAAAACTGCACAACACATAAACTAATCCCTGTAGAATTCTGTAGTGGTTATCAAAGTTCGTTAATTTTGATTTCCCAGCYAATGCACCAATTGATGTGATGGTTTAAGTGTTTTCTTCTGCTGTGAGATAGGATTAGGAGAAGCAAAGCAGGCTCAAACTTAAAAGATATAAAGACAGTTTTATTCACACACACTAGGTCCTTACAGGGAACTGCTTCCTCTTTAACTAAAACCAAGCTSTGCTAACCCACAACAAAATCCAACAACAACTTACTGTCAGTCATTTGAGTGACACTCTAACCCACACCTAGAGGCAGTGAATTCATGATTTCAGTTGGAATCTTATCACCCCATCACTTTCAGCCCAAGAATTCAGGATAATTGTCASTCTGGGTAATGCAAGCAGAAGGTCAGGAATTTCTAAACTATGCCTYGTACCTTTGCAGCTACCTGTCTTTATTTCTAACAATCCCCATGCTCTAGATGGGAGAGCAGATAAGTCACCTATTAAAATAAAGTATCTTTTTCAGTTCAAGACAAAGCAATAAATCATCAGTTATGTTTCTCATCTCCTGTAACAGCCACAGTCCAGGCAGTCTGCAGCAACAGCCTCAAAAAAAAACCCTGATGTGTGCATGTACTAAGCCTGGATGGAATAATCTTTCTATTTTAGGCTGAAAAATGACGCATTTAGACATGAAAGGGAAAAGAGAAGTGAGTTTGCTGTGAGAAATCATTGCAGCACTCCCAACATCTCCTGTGGAACTTGTGCTCTGTCAGCTGGATGCCCTATGAAGGAGAAAAGGGAGGACACTGCAGGCARACTGCCCAAAGCACAAGATGCAGAGCACTGCTAGAGCCTGCACCCTTAACCAAACTAGACCTGGTCAAAGAATACTGGAATCTACAGTTTTACTGAGGCACATGTTGGTATGTTGATACTATTGACTGCATTACAGAGAACAGGCAAAATGAGGGCTATAAAATGCACCTCAGTTCTCTCTATAAACAGAATGCTGCAGCAGAAACTTCACCCAAGTCAGTGCCTGGCAGCAGCTGTGAAGAAAAAGAAGCACTGGATGCTTTCAGTGCATGCTGCTACTGGAGTTGAGAAGTCACTGCCCTCAGCATCTCYCTTTCCCCCTCACAGCACAGCCAGATGATGTTATGCTCTCCAAGACATAATATGTATATGCAAAAATTTCTCACAATAGAACTGTTTCTTCTTCTGCCTGACATTTTTACAAGGGGAAACMAAAAAMCCCACACCCAATAACAACAACAAAAAACAAACACAGAAAGAAAGATTAAAAACCTAGTTATGAATTGCTAGGAAGAGGTACACAACCTCTTGTTTCTTCCACTGCCTGCAKAACTACATGCAGACTTACATCACTGTTTCACCTTGTGAAAGAAGTTGAGGGTCACACAAGCACAGTTCTAGTCCTGAGTCAATCACAGCTCAGCCCTAACTTCCATACACAGTTCTGCTGACATCAGTCAATTTTACTTCAAAGCTTCTACATCTGCAGTTCTGGAATGCTGGAATGTTTGGCCAGACCTAATCAGGTTGAATTCAGTGTGTAACACCAGCAGCTCTCAGAGAAAGATAAGCAGGAACATCTATTCATTCAGGAGCTYGTGCAGATTCAGCAAAAGCTGCTGATAAACTGGAGTTATGATGGCAACAGTGGGAAGTGGGGACACTCACTGAGACAGCAGCGACCCGGCGAGGCTGTGTCACCCCAACAACTCTTCCTTCAGCTGTCCAGCCAGCTTCTGCCAGGTACTGTGGGGAGAAGAGACACACTGCTCAGGCTGAGGTTACACCAACGTGTTAGCTCCTCACACTATGTATTTTTACCTGGTTCTGCTCAGTATCCCATGTAAAATCCCCCTGACTGCCTGATTTTACCAACGTAAACAGACACTTACTTGTGGAATCTGCGTTGATTTCCCACATCCTGTTTCCCCAATAATCACCAGAGTCTGGTARTTCTCCACTAGGTAAAGTATGTGATTTCTTAGCTGAAAGAGAAGATAGCATTTAWATATAAAAAACAGATTGCACAAAAATAAGAGAACAATTAAAATGACTATATTTACATATCTGGCAGACACAGTAACTTCTCGTTACATGGAATTCACTGCCAAAAGCTRAACAGTCCTTTAAAATCTATTAATGACATGTACAGCATATAGTAAATAACACACATCAACAAAGCCCTTAGAACTGTCAGTTAGAGTTGTCAAACAGTACAATAAATTCCAATAAATAGAGAGCAAAGTAATAAAATTATAATTTATGTTGCAAAGTGATTTTATACTGCTCTTGCAAAAAAAAACCAAAAAACCAAGACATAAGAACCAGACATCACACAGTACATTTAATATATCAAAAGGAACTTCTGTACCTTAAAAACAGGCAGCTTTTGCCTTTGCTGTTCAATGGAGAGGGAAGCATAAGGGTTGTAGATAACAGTCACAGCACTGCTCTCAGCAGGGCTCTGCCTCTCCTCCGAGACACTGACACCAGGACCTTCTGAGCCTGCACAACAGGAGGGAATTGTAACTGCAACAGTACACTTCTGCCTGGTGTGTCACCATACAGCCAAAATAAACATGCTTCGTACAAACAGGAATCATGGGTGGCAGCATATGAACAGAAACAAACAAGTTTCCTGTGAAAGCAACTGAAATATTACCTGACAATAAACAAGGGATAAGCCCCTCACTTCAGCTCTGAACTTACCTCAGGAACTGAAACTTAATCTATTCCTGCTGAAAATTATCACAAAACTACTGGCAACTGAAACTGTGGAATCATACAAGTGAACTAGAAACAAAAATTCATCTCAATAACAGAAAGTGTCATCTCCAGCTGCAGATTCAACCGGGAAAGTCTGAGAGCAAAGAGGAGGATTGCTCTGTTTTGTAGGATTTCCTTGCTTGCACTTCTCCCACTGATAAAAGGTTAGTCCTTTTCAGAGCTGCCAAGCAGTTCTACCACAAATCAGCAATTACTGTCATTKTTTCCAAGGCTTCTCCACTGAGTTGCTCTCCCTGGTGTTAATCACAGTTATTCCCAGCCATGGGCAGGATATTGCTCCTCCCTCGGAACTCCTTGAGACTCCCCCGTGCATTTAATATCCCCTTGAGACCCCCGCAAAGGGCAACACACCCGCCCCACAACCCACCCACTCCAACCCCTGTCCTGCTATCCCACACTGGGCAGCACCCAGCTGGAGCCACAAACACMCCCTGGGCTTTGGCAGCGAGGGGACAGCCATTTCCCCACTGTCCTCACTGAATCATCACGGTTGGAAAAGACCTTCAAGATCATCCATTCCAACCATGAACCCTGCACCACCTCTGTAATCCCTAAACCACATCACCCCGCACCAGACTCACACGCCTCTTGAAAACCCTCAGGGATGGGGACTCCACCACCTCCCCGGGCAAATTGTTCCAATACCTGACCACCCGAACAGCGAAATAAAAAATTATAGCAGGTAATGGGAACGTCCCGTGCCTCAGTTTCAGGCCGTTTGCCCGGTTCTGTCACGGCAGACCCGACAGAACACACCGGCTCCCACCTCAGCACTCCTCCTGGCAGGGAGCTGGAGGCAGCGATGAGGTCACCCCTAAGCCTCCTCTTCTGGGGATTAACAAACCCAGCTCCCCTCACCGCTCCTCACAAGACATGTTCTCGAATCCTTTCAGAGCGTTGCTGTCCTTCATTGTCAATGCTCCAGCGACCCCAAAGATATGAGGGGGGCAGCGCCGCCGGCTTTCGCCGCACCCCTCACCACRGCCAGGCAGCTCGGAGCTCTGTCCCGCACACCCCTCAGCACRGCCAGCAGGACTCCATTCCCCGCCTCCCTCACCCCGGCCAGCCCGCGGAGGGGCTCCGTGCCCCACATCCCGCACCCCCGCATCCCTCACCCGGCTTCCAAAACTTCACCGGCCCCACGGGCGCCGCCATCTTGGGGTGAGAGGGCGGCCGGAAGCGGCGCGCGGCGCCCACGTGACGCGGCCGCGTTGCCATGGAGACCGCGCCCCCATCGCGGGGCAGTGAGGGCGGTTTCCCGCCAATAACAGCCCCGCCCCCCTCCCCTCACAGCCCTCAGGGCTGGGGGTTTGCAGCCCGGGGACATCCGAGTCACTCGGTAACCTCCAGTGACCGGCAAACTGCCCTGCGAGTGGGCAGTGGGTGTCCGAGGAATAGTGGATTGTAAGGGAATAAGACACAAATTGGGATCGGGCGAGGCCCTGGCACAGAGGAGATGTGGCTGTCCCATCCCTGGCAGTGCCCAAGGCCAGGTTGGACGGGGCTTGGAGCGGCTTGGGACAGTGGAAGGTGTTCCTGCCATGGCAGGGAAGGGATGAGATGGGCTTTAAGGTCGTTTCCAACCCAACCCATCCTGTGGTCACCTTTGGGAGCACATAGGATTTAATGGGTTGAAAGATCACTGTCCAGAAGTCCCTGCTCATTAACTACAGCTGATTCCGTCTCCAGTGAAGGATGCCTCCGCACTCCCCATGCCACGGCTGCTGCTCATTCACCAGGCAGAGGAAGGACAAGAAAGAAAATTATCACCAATAGTGAATAGCTGTGCCCCACCTCAGGCTACTTACANGATGAGATGGGCTTTAAGGTCGTTTCCAACCCAACCCATCCTGTGGTCACCTTTGGGAGCACATAGGATTTAATGGGTTGAAAGATCACTGTCCAAAAGTCCCTCCTCATTAACTACAGCTGATTCCGTCTCCAGTGAAGGATGCCTCCACACTACCCATGCCACAGCTGCTGCTCATTCACCAGGCAGAGGAAGGACAAGAAAGAAAATTATCACCAATAGTGAATAGCTGTGCCCCACCTCAGGCTACTTACAGCATGTYTAAAGCACAAACACACCCATGAAAGCCCATGGAAGTTACTACTGAACCAAACTTAATACAGGCTATGAGTTAATTAAATAGAAGCTAAAGGAAATATAAAAAATAGAAAGCACAAACTGCTTCTAGTAAGTTTAGTAATACTGTCATATATTCATGCTTATGGGAAAATAAAAATCTAATCACATCTTTTATTATTATAACTTCCCATGCTAGCAGTGCAGTTATGGTRATTAACACCAACTGCACCTCACAACACTCTACCCATGGTCACTTGTGCTGAGTAACAAGTATGTAAATAACCTCATGTAAAAGAGGTTATTAAGTTATAATTATGATGTTCTTAAAGTTCTAAGTATATGCTTCAATGTACTTTCGTTATTAAGTCCATACTATCAAAAATAAACACAACTCACAGTATTTTGTATCATCAATATATTAGTAATTGTTGAGAAAAACTCCCACGTGGAAAGAGCTGCCTATTAAAGTAATGAGATGAATAACAAAGTGGAAAATCCTTGAGAAAATATATACAGATAATTATTATGAAAATAAGATTGCACAAACAGTGTTTTGCATGGAGTCCAACACTGCAGGGGGGTTGCCTTTATGGAAAATACAGCTAAGAATAAAAATACATATTTCAAACTTCTTTACATCTGGATGGAAGTTAATGGTACAAAACTATGAATTACTAAATATTTAGAGATTAGGAGAGCCAGAATGATTACAGAAACTATTGAATATTTACAGATTAGGAGAGCCAGAATGATTACATTACCATGATTGTAAGTGCAGAAGGAAGAAAGCCCAGGTTAGTTGCATATTAACCAGTACATTTTTGCAATGTCCATTTTTGTAAGATCCATCTGTCCAGGCTGATGWTACCTTGCTGCTGTTTAGCTGACACCCATGTGAAATTCCCCTGCCAAGTTTYAACCTTCCCCTCTGAAGCCCAGAACCCACTAGAAACTCTCACAAGCACATACCCGAGTAYTTAGCAGTAGAAGAGCCACAAGAACAATTGAGAAATGGTAAACCTTTGTTTTGACTAATGAATATCTGCACTGGCAGGTTGCTGGAACTTCAGTACTCAATGTGCAGCTGTTTGGAAAAATAGCTAATTCATTTGAGAGTGTTTGTTTCCCTCCAGATATGAATAGATTAAAAATTAATAATAAAAAAAAATTGAGCTTCCAAAAGACCTTAAAAAGGGTTCWGTTGCTGGCTTCTGTGTCATTGCATTTCTAGTGGAATTAAGACTTTTGTGAAAGGATAGCAGCCTCACAGATCTACTCAGCTTTTCCTACAAGATTGGATAGCAGCAGCAGCCACAAAGAAAACAACAAGTCTGGTAATGCCAAGGAATTGGTCTCTGGCTCTCCTACAAACACAGTGGGTCCTTTAGAATATCATCACTTGCACACRTTTATTGCATGATGTCCAGCAATCCAGTCTAATACAAAGGCCATTTGAAATTCAGTCACTGCAAAGTTTTGTTTGCTGACACATGAGCTCGTTCTGCCTGCCRGCATAGCTTTGTATGAAGAAAATGTAACATTTGAGGAGGAGCAGTGTGGTACTGACCTACTGGTTTCTAGATCAGGGTTACTCCTGTGTCATGAACCAGAGGGTGGAGAGTTTGTACAACACAAGRCCAAGACTGATTTCAGAGCCTGCTTTCATCTTGGAACAGACTTTCAAGCAAGATTAATTTCAATACCTAGATTTCTTTAAAAAAAAAAAGGGTTGAGCTACTGAACTATGACACTGCCAACCCATCAGCTTAAAACATCCATGAACAGGTTGAGAAAGGAAAATTTAACAGAATAGYAGAAGTCAATAATGGCTTTATAGTATTCTTCAAACAAAGCCACAATTCCAGTTTCACCTTCTCTCAGTGTGAGGTTTCTTTCCCAGCTGCCCTCACAAACACACCGCAAGACAGAGCTGGACAGGGATGGACAGACATGGTTCCTGAGGTTCTGCTTCTTGCTCTGCATGGACATGCARTTCATCTGTCTATGATCCAGTGTGGCCTCATAACCAGGGAGCCATTCCTCTTAGTCAGCGGGGGAGAGGTGTGCATGGTGTTCTTTGGGGTGTGCATGGCCTCCCTGGAGGCGTGCAGCCAGCTCCTCTTCCTCTTCAGATCTCCTACAAACGCTCTCAGATACAAAAATTCCATCCTCAGGAAGTGCTCCCTGCTCACGTCTCTGGAAGCCACTGCTATCCTGAACAGCTGGTCCCACACCCTGCTCTTCTTGCAGCTGGAAAACTCTTTGAGRTCAACAGGCTTTGAGCGTGAGTGGAGAATCCGAAATTCCAGGTCAAAGTGCGCAACTGCGGGGCCTGACAGGATCAAAATGTTACTGCTGTTCAGCTTCCCATCTGTCCACGTAAAACTAGCAAAGGAAGAGTGAGAACATCATGAGTTAATTCAAAATAATCAATAAAGAAAGCATCCACTGAAAATTCACCTTCATCACATTTAGTTATGTTGTTCTTATGACCCAACTGATGAGCAGTGGGCTCTTTTAAGGATAAATGTTGGTCATAAAATCTGACAAGGAAAGCAATTGTGCAGCATTGCTGGTTTTATTTTCCATGGAGGGAAATCATATAAAGCAAGAGAAAGAAATTGGCACTTGCCTGTAGGAGCCTGTTGTCACTCTAATGCCATCAATTAACATGAACTTTTCCCGGACCTTCCCAATGATTTTGGCTCCCGACCTGGTGCAGTAGGTGCTCCCTGTGATCACCCGAACCCTGATCAGCTGTTAACGACACAGCAGGAGTCAGTGGGCTGCAAATCTCAGTGACTGCATTCAAAGGAGTCACACAGCAACAGCCATCCCTGRTGAACTGCACTCTGGCACAAGAGTCACCCACCACGGACCAAGTGAGGATTTTGTCTTGTTTTTGTAGACAAAGAGGTGGCATTAAGGGGCAAACCCATAAACTGACTGTGCAGAATGTTACTGTGAAAGTTCCTGTCACCTAATCATCAGGATCCAAATTCCACACACTCCTGAGAACCTGCTTCTCCCTCAGCCTTCAAAGTCTTGGCAAGCCCAAGCAACTCCAGTCATGCTTTAGGAATTGGGCATTCCTCCTGCATTTCCTTGAACATCCAATTAGTATTTGTGCTCAGAAAGCAGCTCTAACATCCAATTACAAAGGTTTCAGATTTTCCATTATTGCTGTCTTATGGAAGAATTGYTAAATCTTCCAAGATAGAGCTGGAGCTACTTAACACCCATTTTAACTTGTGGCAGCAGGTGTAATAATTTCTTCTTTTGACAGCTCAAAGATTATAGTCCTAAGAGGATCAGTTCTCTACCCCTAGAAATATGACAAAACTCACCTTTTCCTGCTCAAGGTCAACTTCCAGATCCTTGCACATTTTTAGAAAGTGGGAAAATGAAGACTGATCTAGAAGGATATACACTTTAACTTGCCGTTGGCTACAGGCTTCCMAGAGGTCTGTGAAGATATCAGTATCTGTGAAGGAATCCATAACCAGGGCAATCATCTGAAACAGTTTCAGAAGAAACCATTAGGCTGTTTCCACAGCATTGCAAAGGAGATAGCACAGGAGAAATTTGACTTTCAGATTGAATATTTCCCTGCCTTTTTTCACGTAGTTATGGAACATGGTACAGTCCTCTGTGATAGAGTATTCTTGCTCACCCTGAGATAGAACTAGACCCCTGTTTTTGCCCTGYGTTAGGCAAATTTGATCTCTTCCTAAGCAAGAGGTTGTTTTGTTTTTTTCTTGAGAATACATGTGTTTTCCYCAAAAGCATTGCCAGAAGAAAAAGGTGAGCTTACTTCCAATGGTACAGTTCTCCAGTCTTTCAACTTCTCAAATATGAAAAGAAACAGCAAGAAAAGCCAAAACCACTGGTGTCTGACTGCTCTTGGCATCTCACCTCTCTGTTTCAGATAAAAGTCAGGTTCATCTTCACCTTATTATTCAGATTCTCAATTTCAAGTCAAGATCTGAGTAAAACATCCCTTGAGAGCCAGCTCCTACCCTCAGAGATCTTCCCCATGGGCCGAACCCCGGGGTTTGCCGTGGATCCTCTGCAGGATGAGGAAGCAACAGCTGTTTCAGAGAGCTGGGAATGGGCTCGGGATGTATCGCTCACGGTGCCAACTCCCTGAGGGAACCTAGCGGCACCCAGAGAGCCCGGGCTCGGTTTACAGCAAGTATGGGGAGGAAAAAGGCGGCAAAGAATGAACCTGTTTAAAAAATAACTACAAAATACGGTGGGAAAAGCATAAAGCAACGCAAAACAGCACAGTAATTCAAACCGGAGACTTGGCTAAGAGTAAGCGAAGCGGGCAAGGACGAGGCGGCCCCGGGAAGCGGCGCAGGGCAGGGAGCGGAGCGCTCACCTGTCGGGCGGAGCGGATCTGCCGCCGCACCGCCTCCTTGCAGCCGTAGATGCTGTCCCCGCAGCCGGGCTGGAAATGCGCCTCGACGCGCGTCAGCCCGCGGAAGGCGCCGCTGGCGAAGCCCGGCCAGCCCAGCTCCAGCGCCGGCGGCTCCAGCTCCGAGCGCTCGGGGAAGTAGGTGAGCGACGAGGCGTCGAGAGAGGAGCCGGCCGCCGGCTCGGCCGCTGCCTCCGTGTCCGCGGCGGGCGGCAGCGCGGTCCGAGCGATGTCCTGCACCTCGGGCTCCGACAGGAAGGGCGGCAGCTGCTCCCGCCGCAGGAAAGCCCGCAGCGCCTCGGGGCCGCCCGCCACCAGCTCCTCCAGCGCCAGGCGCTGCGCCTCGCTGTAGGGCCCGGCCGGCGGCGGCCAGCGCCCCGAGCCCTCCTCCAGACACTGCGACGCGTTGGCCATGGCCGGAGTGCCCCGGCGCTGCCCCGGCTCTTTATAGCGCACACGGGCTCCTCCGCACCTCCCGCCCCGCTCCGCTCCTCCCGGCCGCTCGCCCACGGCAGTCACGGGTGGCACAGCCTTCCCCACGCCCAGGGAAGCGCCCGCAGGAGCTCCGAGCTCTACAGAGGAAGGATCAGCCCAGCCCTGGACCTGCTGCCCAGTCCGGATCAAAAAGCTGCTCCTAAGGTTGGAGAGGGCAAATGGCCCCAGCAGGAAACACCGAGCCCCGACAAAGTGACTTAGTCACCTCGATTTAAAATGCCAAATAAACAGAAAACAAAGCTCAGCGATGATCAGTTTAAAACCCCATGGCAAAARGGAGTTTATTTGTAAACTGTTTCTTGTTCCTGTTAGAGTACCTTAACAGCTGCACAGTATAATCAAGCTAAAAAGCACATAGAACAAACAAGGTAATTGTACGTACATTCAAGAGCTCTTAAAAATACAACTCAGTATTGGCTTTGACGGTGGAATCTTGGCTYCTTCCCTGCAACTTGGTTTGCTGCCAGTGTTCCAGATCCAGAATCAAGCAATGAAGTATCTTATCACTTTGAACAAGTGCAGACAGAACTTTTTTCCCCACCTTCAGCTTTAGTGAAGGAGAGGCTGCTTTGAAATCCAAGTGATAAAAGTAGCTAAGCCTCCTTGAGCATAGAGATTTCAGACAGAAATGCCAAAGTTAGTTGCTCTCAACACTTGCAACCTTTTTGAGTTATGGATGTTTCTATTCATTCATTCAGTATTCAAGCCAACAGCTGAAATGTGCCATCTACTGGACACACATGTCCCCAAATAAAATACATAACCCAGACTCTGATTTGGTTTGGCAGAATTCAGCGTGGTTGGTCACTGAAGTACTGAGATGCAGGTCGAAAGAAAAACAGTACAGGTCAGRTCTSAGGGAGAGACTGCACACACTGCTCAGATAAGAGACCCAGCAAGCACAGACRTGCACAGAAATCTGCAGACAGTCAAATAAAGGCACTGCAAAGCAATCAAACCTCAGTTCCACTCAATATTGGAAGTATTTTCAAAAACTAGAGTGGCACTTCAGCTCCCCAAATCAAATCARTAGTGGAAAAATGATAGAGCAGGAAAGAGTATTTCAGACAGCACAGTTAAAAACAGAAAAATGTTGATTTAACTCCTACAGTTACCTGTAAATTAACATAACCCAACATAACCCATAACATTCCGTAGTGCATTTGTCAGTTTGCTTTTGAACAGGGGCTTTGTCACATGCCCTCAGKGATTGTCTCACCTTGGAATTACTGCAAAGATGGAAGCACACACATACACACACATATATAAATACATCTCTAAAGAGAGATATACAAAGAGCATGATCAAACTAAAGGGCTAGTTAGCTCTTTCTGTTTCAGAAGGCTTAAATCATTGAAAAACAATATAGTTGAAGATAACCTGCAACTGTTTCAACAGACTCTTTGCAACTTTAGTGTAAGAGTAACATATATATCACAGAAGTTAGAATAAAGTCAGCTTTATGGCTCTTTGTAAAAGCTGATTCCTCTCCTGTCCAAGATAAAATAGAAATAAAAGCCACTCTTGGAAGAAGATTGAGAATTCATTGGTATAAGATAGATYTCCAAAGCCCCTCTGAGCAAGTTCAGTGTGACTCACATTTTTCCAAGTTTACATAAATTGTATGCAACTGGGGCATTAGCAAGCCCAGRAAGCAGTAACAAATTCAGTTTTGAGGTTAAATACCCAGAATTAAAAGGATCTTCACCACTAATGCATCCAAGAAGAACCTGTAAGTAGTTACTATACAATACCTCCTTTTCATCACTTACATTGCATAGTATAAAACAAAGTGCTGGAGAGTGGTGTACACGTGCWTTAACAAAGTGAAAGTGCTGGATGGAAGTGGAAGAATCTTCAGGTACAGCTTGAGGCTGGGGTTTGTGTGCTCTGTGGTCAGGGCAGGAGTCATTTATTGAGGGCAAAGAGCGAGGCGTGGCGGAGGCTGCGCAGGCTGCCGCTGATGTCCCGCCGCAGGCTGCCGCTGATGTCCCGCCGGTGCTTCAGGCTGCCCCCGCCCGGGTACTGGGCCATGGAGCTGGCAGGGACACGGCCCCGCCGGGACAGCATGTCCACCATGTGGCTCAGCTTCGACCTGATGGTGGAGTAGTGCAACTGCCTCTCTTTGTGCAGCTTCTGGAAATACTGCGCCCTGTGACTACTGGAATAGTCAAAGGACCGGAGAGAGGATATTGAGCCTGTAGAGCTTGCAAGAGAGCACTGAGATGATGATGAAGACAATGATAGCAGACTAGAACTGGATACAGCCTTTCCAGGCATAAAATATTCTTCTCTTGACAACTTTCTGGGAAGGAGGGGTGTTTCTGTGCCCTCGTTTTCCCTTGTCTGTGTCATTGCAGTCTTCATCAGAATTGATGTCTGAGTGCCTGTCACTCTGGCTGTGACAGAAGCCTGAGTGCTGCTGTCTGCTGTGGCAGTGCTGGCCTGAGTGGCTGCATTATGCTTGGTCACAGCTGCCATCTCTTCCCACGGGCCAGTTTGAGTGGATACACTTTTCTGTTCCACTGTGGCCACTTGATTGCTGAACAACTCCTCTTCACACAGGCAAGAATGCCCCAGSTTACAAAGCTTTCCTGCAGGAGTATATTCAGTCTGATCTGTTTTTTCCAGCAATTTCTTTGGAGTGCTAGACAGYCTGGCAAATTCTGCTCTCAGGTTGCCTTCCACAGTATATTCTTTGTAGGGTTCTGCTCTGGTCAGCAGGTGATCCAACATGCCACTGTTCCTGCAGCTGGACGGTCGCTTTGGGCTGATGGGCAGTGACTGGGCATAAAGGATCCTGAACTGGAGGTCAAAGTGTTCAACCACTTGACCTGACAACACCAACAAGTTGCTGCTGTTCAGCTTCCCATCAGACCASGTGAAACTGTTGAAAAGGAACCAACACTCACAGTTAATCTCCAGTGCATTTCAACAATACAGCTACAGGCAGCAAGACTTAAAAATGAAGGCAAGGTAAGGTAAGAAGTCAACAGACTATTCATGTCTGCAGGAAGAACTCTATTGAGCCATGGCCAAGCTCTCTGCTAGCAACAAGYTGTGTAAACTAGTTTTCCAAAGGTGTTTTCAAATTTGTGTCAGCCCCCGTTTGACTCAGCTAGTCCATGTGCCATGGGCACTCATTAACACTGGGCAAACAGCAAAAAATGGAGAAATCCCCATTTCTCTGGCTTGACTAGGCACCAGCAGACCCCAATACTTGCCTGTAGGAGCCTGTTGCCACTCTAATGCCATCAATCAACATGAACTTCTCCTTGGCTTTCCCAACAATTTTGGCCCCTGACCTCATGTAGTACGTGCTCCCTGTGAGRGTTCGAACTCTCATCATCTGGTTCAGGAAAGAAAGGAAAAAAGTAACATCAAATTGAAGTTAACTTCCAAAAACTTTTGATTAGCAATTTTTCTGAAAAGCAGCTATGCACAGTATGGAAGATAGGAATAAAATGAAATTTTTATATATACAGTCTATATATGAGAGTTCTTAGTCACACAGTGCTAAATTGCTGTTAGATAAGGTGAGAACAGTCAGTTCCAATTAATTACTGCCCAGGAAGGCAGGAGTGCCCAGGAAGGAAGAAGGAAAGTTTCTTCTTTCCAGAGAAACTTCTAGTGCAGTGAACATAAGCCTATCCAAGCCAAGCCATAACACAGCCATGTCCATTTATCCAGCTAAGCAAATCACCTGGCTCACATCATCCAAACCCTTTTAAAAGAAAGTGTTAGGAAAGAAAGCAGATATCAGAGCTGTRCCACCCTTTAGCTTCCCACGTTTCTGTTTTCCTTAGCAAGCAGTTCCTTGAGCCAAAGAATAAAGCTATTTAAATATTGCAAAATTAAATCCCTGAAAATTGCTGCATCCTCAGGCCAGAGATCCCAGTACACATCATGGTTGTAGCTCCTACATRTGGACAACAACAGGTTGCTTTAGCYTTTCAAGGCAGCCTGATGCWTTATAGGAAGGTTTCTCTGATATGCATAAACTGTACTACAGAAATAAAAACAAACCACACTGACCCCAATTCAGTACTTACACTTTCCTGCTCAGGACAAACTCCCAAATTGTTGCACATTTCCAAGAAATGGGGTACACAGTCCTGGTCAAGCAGGATGTAGACAGGGACTTGGCGGTTGTTATAGGCATCCTGAAGGTCACTGAAGATCTCAGTGTCTGTGAAGGAATCCATCACAAGGGCAATCACCTGCAAGGAAAGTCACAGCACTTACTCCAGGGATTCATTTTACACAAGGCCACTGCCTTCCCCAGCCATTTTCTCCTGCTGCTATCATCAGGATATGCACATTTCCTTGTCCTGCTGCACAGGCCCTGGCAAGTTCTAAAATATTTCTGTATTCCCACARCACTCCTGTAAATTCATTGTGCCCCAGCATGCAGAACATAGGCCTGGAGAGGTTTTTCSTCTGCTGCTTTTGTTCACTTTCACATCCTCCTTTCCTACACAATCCCTTGTAATGTGGCCAAACTGGGGAAGCTGTCACAGTGGAATCTGGACTCCAGACAAACTATCTCCACTCCTGTTCTCCCAGTGTTTCAAGCAGCTGTAGGAGAATTAGCTCAAATGGCCTCCTTGCTGTCAGATCTTACAAACCCCAGCTGACTTCCAGACTCTGGTTTCTATATTCTTACTGAGTTTCTATCCCTTAACTCCACAGGAAATCCCTCCACTCACCCAACAGTTCTTTCAAAAAGGCAAATCCTAAGATGGGASTATCACATTTATGAACCATCTCTCCAGCTAATTCAGAGCCACCTCCCACACTGATTTGGGAGTTCTCACCCTTCAAAACCACTTCTGTGCAGGGACACAAAGGCATAAAGGATKCATCTTTATGACTGAATTTTCTTTTCTATTAAACCAGCATAAAAACCAATGATCATACAGCCACTGTGGGTACCTGGCACCTGCCCTTATCACATGGAGGCTGCTGCAGCACACCCAAGGTGCATAAGCATGCAACACAGCTGCTCTGTGTGTGGCATGGCCTGTACTCACAGGAAACCTTTCCCACAGGAACAGGCTGAGCTCTGCATTCCCACCACTGTCCTGCTCCCCAAGGGATTGGTTCTGTTTGGCTGAGTTCTGACACGTAACACGCACAAGGCACATGGCTATTTCTAGGTAAAGTTACTTTATGTTGGTGCTTCTTGTGTGTGTCCTGAGCTTCTTGCCACCCAATCACTTGTCTAAGTGTTGAAGAAGATTAAAAAAACAGTAAGATGCTTAGGACAAGAACAAACAAGTAAGAAAACCACCCCTGAAAAGAAAACAATTCACACTAAATCCTTGGGAACACTGATGCCTTCATATGACAGCTCAATTCACAGCACCTTCGAGTTCTAGTCCCAGAATYAGCAGCTGAAAAAGAAATACAGYTTTGCCCAAAATGTTTAGAGGAAAKAGAGAAAACCCTTTTCTCTACTCATCCATTCAGGATAGCAAGGATAAGAYTGCAGCAGTCACTTGAACTAACTGCATTTGAGTACAGTAGTTAGAGAAGAAATTGTGCAGCRTCTGAAGTTTTCCCAGKCTTCACATTAACTTAGGGAACACAKAAAGGATTGAGAAGTATCACACAGAATCTGACAGTTAGTAAATTTTAGGGTGTCAGAAATGTCCATTAATGTCCACAAAAGCACTCCCTGGATCAGGCACAGCCACAAATGGGGCAGGAGCAGCTTGCCTTGCTCTTGCTCAGTGCGAGGGAAGGTGTTTGTCAGGATGCTGCAAGGAACAATATTACAAATAAGTGCGGCTTTTGGGGGGAAATAAAGGTCTTTATGGTGTTTACTCGAGTTACCAGAGTGGTCYCATATACCTGCAGGGATTATTTGAGAACAGAGCTTCCCCTGTGACCGTTTCTGGCAAGGAGCCCATCGTTCGTGTCATCCTCACACACTCGCTACGCTCCTGCCCTCGGAAGGGAGGAGAGGCTGAGCTCGGCTGCTGGTTCAGGGTGTGCCGTGCGCGTTTACACAAAGACACAGGGGTTGCTTCATCTGGCCACCCAAAAAGGAAGCTACCATTTAAATTTTAGCTGAGCCAATGGAATGGCCGCTAAGGAGAAGGGTGGTTCCCGGSCCGGGATTACAATTGGAGGCTATAAACTCCAGGAATGCAACGAGTTACAGGGAACAGTTACAAAGTAGTACGCCACGTGGTTTTCAAGCCACGCCGTGCATGAGAATAAAAGCGTCCGCTCCTGTAGGAAGAAAGCCCGGGCCAAAGCAGTTCCGTAGTCACTAGGGGGCAATTAGTGAGCTAACGAAGGGATGTACAATCATGGTGTTATATCTATAGGTAACCTTCTTTTATAGAAGCGGCTTTTCCTTTAAAGGACAGTGGGACGTTTCTGCAAGCGAAGCTGTCTGGCAGAGCACATCACTGGGGAATCCTGAACAGGAGACCTTTTGGTCCGAGTGAAAGCAGGATGAGCTGGATACAGCGGCTGTGCTGGCCACGGCAGCAGCGCTGCGGGACGGGGAGCTCTTGGCGCATCACCTCCAGAGCACCCGGGAAAGGGAGGGCTCGCAGATGGGGCAAAGACTGCCACTTTTTCTGTATTTTCGAGTTTGTCCTTCTTAATGAGACACTGTCTGCTCRGCAAGGRTTTTAAAGCCACTSGGCTTTGCTCGGTATCCCATGGCGACACTTAGCGGTGCCGGTGCCGATTTTTGATGYGCTCGCAGACCCAGGATAGAGGGGCCCCGCGCAGGGCAGGGAGCGGGGCGCTGSCCGGGCACTCACCTGTCGGGCGGAGCGGATCTGCCGCCGCACCGCCTCCTTGCAGCCGTAGATGCTGTCCCCGCAGCCGGGCTGGAAATGCGCCTCGACGCGCGTCAGCCCGCGGAAGGCGCCGCTGGCGAAGCCCGGCCAGCCCAGCTCCAGCGCCGGCGGCTCCAGCTCCGAGCGCTCGGGGAAGTAGGTGAGCGACGAGGCGTCGAGAGAGGCDCCGGACGCCGGCTCCGTGTCCGCGGCGGGCGGCAGCGCGGCCCGAGCGATGTCCTGCACCTCGGGCTCCGACAGGAAGGGCGGCAGCTGCTCCCGCCGCAGGAAAGCCCGCAGCGCCTCGGGGCCGCCCGCCACCAGCTCCTCCAGCGCCAGGCGCTGCGCCTCGCTGTAGGGCCCGGCCGGCGGCGGCCAGCGCCCCGAGCCCTCCTCCAGACACTGCGACGCGTTGGCCATGGCCGGAGCGTGGGGCCGAGCCCGCCGAGCGCTTTATGGCGAGTTTGAATCCAAACAGCGCGGCCGCCGCTGGCGCCTTCCCCGCCCCGCGCCGCCGTTGGCTCCGGCAGCGCCGCACCCCCTCCGCCGGGCGGGACCGGGACACAGCTCCGCGCCTGGGACAGCCTGCCAATGCCCTGCCCTGCCCCGAGCCCTCCTGGTGTTCATGGACCTCCCCGGCTGGGACTGCCCTGCCCTGCCCTGTCCGGAGCCCTGCTGGCCTCCAGCGGAGCTCCCCGGCTGGAACTGCCCTGCCCGAGCCCTGCCGCCTTTCAGTGGAGCTCCACGGTTGGGAAAGCCCTGCCCCGAGTTCCCCGGCCCTCAGAGGACGGGCAGGGACCGCTGAGCTTTTGCCCTGAACAGAATCGAACCCCTCCGAGCAGGGCGCTCGTAATGATGAGTGCTTACAAATGCTGGAGCTAAAGCCTCGAACACCCCCACGGAAGGCAGGCACAGCTTTGGCTTTTCCAGCTTGTCTCCAGCTCCAGCTGCCGCCGCTTCAGAGAATCGAGGGATATTCTGTGCTGGAAGGGATCCCCAGACTCATCGAAGTGCAATTTTGCACAGGGCAGCACCAAGAGTGCCACCATGGCCCTGAGAGCATTGTCCAAACACKGAGCTCTGCATTTGAAACAAAACTTACACCCTCCCACTGCCTAGAATTCCTCTTCTAGACATCCCCTGACTGTAGACAGCTGAGAGGCTGAGATATTTAACAGTGCCAAAACTTAAACCAATAAAAAAAAATCAGTGGCATTTTTGTATTATTAAAAGAAATTTAATATAATTTTTAAATTAAAAAATTCAATCTCTCTATTAAAGACACTGAGTCAGGTGCTAATACTGTCAAACATACGCTTTTGGCATGAGTTTTACATAAAGTTTAAGATTTTATGCATTGCTTCAACATGTTAAGAAACCATCTTCATACTTACAGTAGCAATAAAGTCAATTCCATACAATATCAAATATCCTTTTTTTAAAAAAAGTTTTAAATATATTAGACTCTGATTGCCAAAATGCCATTTTATACACAAAGCTGCTAATACAATATACAGTTCTTACATTATTTTTTTTTCTTCACATAAAATACATTTCATCAAGTTTAATCTGTACATCATTTACTACTGATCAATGGAATTACGAGTTATTGCAGAAGGCTTGCCATCATCTCCCACTGTCCTGTACACTGCCTGTACCAGGGTTAGCCACACTCCTGCAACCTCACACTGCAATCTAAAGGCTGAAGACAGAGTGGTGGCAATGCTAAGGCTGCATCTGCACTGTTAAAAACCCGTATCTCCCTTCCAGCTGTGGGGGGAGATCATTGCATTGGTGTAGCTTTGGGGATCTCGGGCAGAGTCTCCTCTACTACAGCTTCCATGGCTGAAATACAGCACAATGTTCCAGGTCAGAATTGTGCCATGGCAGATGTTGCCTGGAGAGCCCAGTGGTGCTTGAATTGTGTGAGGGAACTGAGAAGTCATTACCAGTTTGGCCAACATGARAACAGAATAAAGGTGGAGAACAGCCAGGGAGAACTGTTCTGCTGCACAGCCATGGGCAAAACAAAACAAAAATTCTGCTGTGGCGAGACCTTGCTGCTGCAGGTGTGTTCTGGATTCTGCCTGYACAGAACTGACACACCAAAGCAGTCAAGATTTGTTAAAATCCAGTGAAGCCCCTATGCATTTCCCTTCTGTGTATTTAGGAAAAGAGAAATAGCAATCATGAGAGAAATTAGAAGAGCAATAATAATTTAAAATGTCAAGATCTGGCATGCTCTGAACTGTTATCCCCTTGCAAAAGGCTCCAAGTTAAAGATCAGCAAGAACTGAGAGACACAAACCTTCCAGAGATGAGTTACCTTYAGCAAGTATAAGGCACAGAAATAACCCAGGTGTAGGGAGAAACCTTCCAGCAGACAGATAACAGTTCATCCATGGCTCACTGGAGACCAGAGCTATTGCTTTCTCAGGATGTTCCCTCTGCCATGGTAACTGATTTCATTTCAGCAGGCATGATGTGGGTAATCAGAGCTCCAAGACTGAAGAAAAMAGGACACTAGACAGAAGTTGTAATGCCATCTGGGAGCTTTTAAGGGATTTCAACCCCATGAAGTAAGACCCTGCTCAGTAAATTTGAGAATTCACTGAGTATTGCACTGAGTCATTATTGCTATTGCCCTGCCATGCTCTTCTCCTTCCCTACCAGGAGCTCCTCATCCAGGTGGCTCTTYAACCACACTTCCAGGATGGCACAGAATCACATCAGCTAGAGCCAGYTCTTCCCAAAATTGGGAGGGTTTGAAGATTCAGGAGCACCAAAGAAGTGAAATTAGGTGGGCTGAAATCACATCATGTGGTATATGAAACACAGATCCAGGTCTGATTTCAAACAGATCCCAGCAACGGGACTTAAGCCCTTATTCAACGTTTCTGGGGCTCCCTTGGCTGAACTCACTAAAGCACTGACATTGTTTTGAAAGACACCTTTTTCTCCATCTAACAAATTTCTTCCAACATGGAGTGCAAAGCTGCTCTCATAACCACYTAATTTGTTAGAAACAGTACAAATTCAGCACACAGGAAAACGTGAGAAGGGTTATTCTTGTGCAGCTCTACCTGCAACAGACCTGTCAGCACATTCACGTTCTCAGATCTTTGCACAATCTCTATGAACAACTACAACCTTTGGCTCACTGGTAACTGAACTGGGCCTTGAATCTGTAATTAGATATTTATTGATCTTAAAACCATTCAGYACATCATAAAAACCTCAAATGCTCCTCTAATAAACTAAGATATGCCAGTCACAACATGATTTCTAGGTTCTACAGCTTTTTAGCCATATTAAGATCCAATGAAACAGCCAAGTGCCCTCTGCTCTGCTTTCCTCTGGGATGGCCTTTAAAGCACACAGATACCAAAACTCCACTGTTGTAACACAGCTAAATTTTACAGTGAAAAGTGTTATTCCTAGAGGTAGGCTGCTACAATGCCCATGTAAGAGAATCGGAGTGGTTTTTATTCCCCCAAAAGCCTGTTTTTCTCCACAAAATAGTTCACCAGAAGCAGGTTAACTATCCACCTTACAGAATCCCTCCTCCCAGTCCCACAACCAACAGCTCTGGCAGTGCTCCACAGGCAGTGACCATTATATCCCACATGTCACCACACAGAAGCATGAATCCATTCCAGGCCATTCTTCATCAGCCCTCCAGCTCATGCCCTGGCACAACTCCAGCCCAAAGCCCGTGGTAGGTAAATACTTGGCAGGGCTGTGAAACATATCCTGCAAGATTTATTGAATGCYTCTTACCATTAATAACTCTCCTGGCTGATTAAGAAAGGATTATATTTGATCAGACTTCACCACTAGACTTCACAGCTAGGATGATGAGTTCCCAGAGTTTTACTTATGTGAAATGCCAATGGAAGCCAAAAAGCTGTTTGTCTAAAATGGGCTGGTTTCCTGCAGTTTTACTGTATTAATGGCTCTCAGTGAAAGCTAGCCTCAAACTACTTTACACCACTGCATTCAGTGATCTCCTTTTCACTTCCTTGGAATCAGGCAGGGTTCAATACACTTGCTAGCACAAAGTTGCTCTGAGAAGGAAAAGGGCCCTACTCCTCCTTTGCTGGGAGGGAAGGCAACATCTGGGCCCAAATTTTGCACCATATACAACCTGGTAGAGAGCGGCACCAAAATTTGTTAGRGTTCTCATTAGGATGGGTGTGGAGAGACAAACCTCACCACCATGGGAGAAGAGAGGCACCTGAAAGATCATCTCCCCTGTTCTGTGATAGCCAGGCCACACTTGGTGTTATCCCAGAATAATTTACTCAAGGTAATCAGAAGATTCCTTGTTAACAACATACAGATGCAGTACAGTCTTTCCAGTTGCCAAATCATCCTCTTACTACTAGAGAATGACTCTAAAAATCCCTTAAGGTCAAGCACAAGAAGTATTTTCYAGTCCTATAATTAGCATATGTTTCAACAATGGGGGAGCCCAACTTCTCTGAATGCTTCCAACTCTGCCTTTAGCAGAACTGGGGTTTGAAGTGAACCACATCAACTGCTACCACTTTCTAGTCTGCACCTAGAATTCTCTTTCCTCACCAGTTTTATTTTCATAGAATTCAAACCATTCAGTGCTCAGCCTGGTACCTCACAGGTCCCACAGTGTCTCCTGCACAGCGTGGCAGTGGTGGTGACAMCACAGCCACCTCTGCTGCCTCAGGGAGCCCAGAGCCCTGTATGGGGATGTCTCCAGCCCCAGCAATGAGGGGATTTCAAGGGGGCAGAGGGTAGCACTTAACAGTCACTGGCAGCCTCAGTGAACATTTTATAGCCTAGAAAAAAGTTAAGGCTGTGAGGATCCCCACAGAGGGGGAGCCCATGTGAAGGGCAATATTGATGTCTAACAGGCGCCAGATAAAAGGAAGATGGGTGGAAGCTGCATTTGCTATTGCTTGGCTGAAGCACAACTACATGAGCTGGGTTAAACCCACTGATAGCTTACAGAGACCCAAACAGGTTYATGTCTTCAGAGTTTGGAATTTAAGCTGCCCAAGAAGACACATATTCATGCAGGCAAAGTTACGTGTGTGACAGAGGAGCTAAAGATTTACAGTTACTCCTTAGATACAACTGAAGTGTGGCCAGTTCCTCAGAGCTGTCCCACACTCTCCTCTCACCTCCCCCAGGTACACAAAGCCTGAACTCMCTGCAAAGCCAGTGCCAAACCCCCAGGGTACCCTGTGTTTGCCAGGGGGGCTGTGAGAGCTCACATGAACCGCACCAAGACAAGGAGTTGGTGCTGCAGCTGCTCCACAGCAGAGAGGCTTTGTTAGGTCCTGATGGTGTCAGGCAACTCCCACAGACACAGAGGCATTTCAACCTTCCTCTGCCAGCTGCTACCCACTGCTGACAGCTTCAGCAAGGGAGCTGGGAAACAGAACAAAACCCTCCTGCTGCAGTGTTTAACTACCACAGCAATGGGTAAAGTTATTCCTCAGCCAAAGACTGCAGGCTAATGCAAGTGTTGTCACATCTATGGGATTAGAAATGCTTTCATGGTGTTCCCAGGTTAGTGTTGGCAAGCCTTTCCTTCCCTCCTGAGCCCTGTGGTTCTGGAAATGCAGAAAAAATCAGAACACAAAGCATGTTGCCCCTAGTATCTGTGTTGAGCATACAGAGTAAACAAACAATCAATAGGAAAGTGAGATCAACAAAAGTCTTTTTAGTTTTAACAAATTAAGAGTCTAAATAGTACAAATAAGTTTGTTTTTTTAAATTACTTAACCCAATATAGACCTTTGTCAGTATTTTATTGCAGTAAATTTCTATTGCCAGGGCCCCTTTATTGCAACATCAGATTTAAAGCCTATTGAGTGAAGCCTGTTCCAGGAAAAGTTCTGCTTCAAACCTGATGGCAGTCTGCAGTGACGAGGTGACAGGAGCAGAACAGGAGCCAGCCAGGGCACAGTTTGTGATGGTGAGCTGTCACTGCAAGGAGGGAACACCTTGCAAACTTCCYAAGTGCAGCCTCTGTGCTTGCTTGTTGCTCTGGCCCAGGAAGTRCTGGATCCAGCAGTGTGGAAAACAGCTCTGTCCTCTCTTGCAAACCTCCTGTGGGGGCTGASCTCCCCTCCAGGATWTGTGCATCASCCAAGAGTGACAACAGGTCTGAACTGTCACCTTCCAGCTGCTCTKACTGCAAGAGGCTCACACACAAAGGTTTGAATTCAGATCCTTTCTTTGTTCCAAGGCATCTCATGACTTCCCAGGGATGGGGAGGCAGCACACCATACCTTCTTCCCCAGGGAGCAAGACTAAGGAGAGACTCTTTTGACATCATATTGATGTGCATCCCTTCCTCTCCYAAGAGCCTTGCTCCACCTCCATCACTCATCCAGCTGCAGTGGAAATGTTTGGCAGGGTAAAGTACAATTCCAGATGAWCAAGGCTGCCACAGTCAGGATGTCCATAACCAAATTCTCCCTTTGGAATGCAAACAACCTGGCCCATAGATCCAACCAGCCCACCCACGCCTCTGAGACCCAGAGCAGACTAGGAAATCCTGCAGCACCCGTGCACCTTCTCCTCCATCTCCTCCATGGGAGCTTTGAATTTCAGCAGGGGCGGGTCACCACTGGACACCGTGTAATACACCGAGGTCCCATTGGAGCTGTAGGGAGAAGTCCTGGACTCGATAAGGTGCGACTTGGCCTCTCCCACGTGCTCGGGCAGCGCAGCCATGCCCGTGCTGAAGTGGGTGCTGAGGAAGGGGTGCTGCAGGAGCTTGGCCGCCGCYCGCTGCCGCTTCAGTTCCGACAGCGTCTGCGGGCTGTGCTCCTTGTAGGGCGCCCAGAGCTGCGGGGCCTCGGGCAGGGCAGGGCCRCCATAGGGCAGCACGGCCCCGGGGGCAGCCTCGGGCTCGGCGTGCATGCTCCACACGTCCCCGTTGGAAAAGGGGTACTGGTAGGGGCTGGCAGAGGCCATCAGTCCGTTCTGCAGGGGCATCTCYGTGTCACACTGCGTGCTTTTGTTGGCCAGCTCCGGCAGCAGGGAGGAGTTCTCCAGCACTGAGTTCTGCAATGAGACGGGAAAGAGCATTTTTCTCCATTCCCTATCTAACAGGCTCTAGCTGAGATTTTTCAAAACAGCAACGTGTTTTCTTTGGTTCTCCCCTCTCTGTCCCAAAATTATTAAATTACACTTRAAGCTTAACCACTGAGCTGCACGAACACCCCCAGTTTTCTTAGAAGCAGACATTTGGGATCTATCAAACCACCACTGCAGACCTAGTCTGGCTCTGCCAAGCTAACCACAATGCTGACAGCACCATGCTGGAGCTATGCATGGAGCAGCACAGAGACAGCACCATGCTGGTGCCCAGAAACTGCTTCAAAGTCCTTTTCAGCAGGTCTGAGTAGAGACAGTAAATTCTTATTTCCTCTTCATCCCCGTGACAACCTCCAAAGCCTGCTCACACTCAGCCTTTCCACCAGACAGGTGCTGCAGCACAAACACYTGTGGGAAATGGAATTGTAGAGAATTCTCCAAGCCTGACAGAGAGCTCACAAAGTGTGCATGTGTATGCAAACCTTGAGATAGAAAACCTTGCTGACTTAGGAATGCCATGGAATAGGACAAACATTGAGAGAGAAATGGAACTAGAAACAAGTTTTAAAGGATGGCCTTGCAAACAAGACTAGATACTCTGGAGAAACAGAACTATGAAAGATGCATTGTATGATACSCATGARGGGCAGTTTTAGATGATTGGCTTTAAAGCAGTAACAACATTGTGTGGCAAAASGTGATAGGCCAARAAACRCYTATAAYGTAWTGCAATTAGAAAAYAGATGGCTTCTGATTGTGATGRCATGAATTGTAACATCTGCACTGTCTCACCCTTCAACRTGAGACTGAAAATGGAATAAAARTTKTTAAAACACCTCTCAGTTGCCCCATCTCTGGGTCAGTATAARGGAATATTCCAGCATACACTGAATTCCCCCACTAATGCTGTGAGCCCCAACCAGGAACTGTTTCCCAAACAGGAGGTGGAACCTTAACTTGGAAGGCCTCACACACACACAAAAATAATACGCTTGTCTATATAATGTGACAATAACTTAATTAAAAACAAGTAACTGCAAAGCAAGTTTACAATTCTTTTGTGCTCACCAGTTTGTGAGCTTTAGAATGAAAGGCACACACTAWTTTTTTGGAGCATCCTGGTTCATTTTTATCTCAAAGCTATATATGCAGCTGTAAATCCAAAACAGGCTTTCCCTTGAGTGGGACACCCCAGTTTATACCAAACTTTGGCTTACACCTGGTGGATGAGGTCTACAAAACTTTCAGCCACCTTCCACCCAGTGCTACTGAATCTGCACCACCAGCCCTCCTCAGTGACTGCCATGAAAGAGAGAGATTCCTTACAGGGTCTGTGTTCTCCTGGTCAGAGCGAGTCTCCCCAATTTCTCCCACGAGACCTGAGTTTCTTCCTTCTTCTGCTGCCCCCAGCTGCTGCCACACCATGGCCTCCTTCTCACACTCCTTCCTGTAAAGGTTGGTGCGGTCCGAGAGGCTGGCCCTCCTCACCACCTTCCTGTGGGACAATCAAAGCTGTCAGCAGGACAGGACATTTCCTCTTAGCCTGGAGCTCTTCTCACCTCCTCCTCCTCCTCCTCCTCCTCACACAGCCTGTCCCTCTGGAATGGATGGTGGATTCAGCTTCCTGGCACCCACACAAAGCAAAGGCACTGGCGTGGATGCTGAAGGTGGGAGGAATTTTAAGAAGCTCCAAAGTGGCACTGCAGATGTGTGTTAGAGCTGATGCAGGTCACCCAATGGACCTATTCCACTACCAGGGGAGTAAATGCAGAGGGAAGTGGCCCATGGGCTGTTCAGGGAGCTTTGTGGTGTGCAGGACTGCTTTGGTGTGCAGTAAACACCTTACACAGACCTCTGCAAACYGTGTCTCAGCACTGCATCCTGGCCATGGGACACACCACTGAGTAGCTCCAGTTAATCCACTTGAAGCACTGATTTTCCAACACCAGTTCAGTGGTTTAACAGGGTAAATTCTCACTATTTGGTCCTGTACTCAGGGCAGTTCTTAAACCACACCAGCACTAAACCATTTTCCCCCCAAGAATTAGCAGCTCTTCCTAGTGAAAAGGCCACTCTTCAAAGGAGCTCTGCTTTCAGCAACCAAAGTGAGCTACTGCCTTTCAGGAGTTCATTCAGAA
>CADDXX010000174.1:73027-103813 GCA_902810485.1 Alauda arvensis | reverse complement strand
GCAAAGAGCAGCTTCATCACCCCCTCTCCCTGTGAGCTGCAGAGGGAGGGAGGACAGGGACACCTTCTCCATGCCCACTACCCAGAACAGCCCTTCCCAAAGAGCCAGGAAGAACAAGTCCTCCTTTGTGATAAACTTCAGGAGAAAATGTGCATTTGTGTGTTATCCAGAGCCCTAAGAAGAGGAAACTGTGACACTCTGCAGTGCTGGAAGCTGGACCCTCACTGAGGCAGTGCCACTGACCTGCTCTGCTGCTTCACACACAACACAAGTTACAGGGACCTGAGTGTGCAAAACGCTTCTCTCTCCAAGCCCTGCTGGTGTCACACACTGCTCTGCAGAGCCCAGCACTTCTCCCCCACTGTGGAGTCCCCGGAACCACTGGAAATCACCCCCAAAGTCTGGCCCTGGAAGAACTATCATGGACACTCCCCTGCAAGGCCTGGTGACACTGTAATCCTGATGCCCAAATTCTCCTGGTTTCTTCTTTCCCTGTTACTCCATTGGCTGTGGTACCCCAGTGACCAGCCCCGTGCTCCCCATAGATCACTGACCTCACCTGTCCCTTGTGCCACCCCTGTGCTTCAAGGTCATTGGGTGCTCAAAACCACACTTAAGGCAGGGCCAGACAAATTTTAGTCCTCTTTGGACCTGGACTTCCTGCAGCACCTTGGAAATAACCCTGGCTGGAATTTATCTGGGCTCAGAGCCTTCTGCCTGTCCTTGCTGAGCCAGCCCATGGCTGTGTGGATGGGTGAGTCTGACTGCCTTGCCTCATTTCCCCCAATTTCCCTCTCCTTTCCACTGGAGAGGCTGACTGGGGCCTGGGTAAAGGCTTTCCTCTAAACCCCCACTGCTACACCCCCCTCCAGGCATGACTGATGCTGTGCAGGTAGGAAGCAAACACTTCAGCTCCCAAGGACACAGATTCATCACCCAGTGATGCCTCCTGTCAGCTCCATCCTCAGCCTGCACTGGTGCAAGGACAAAATCCCCCATTTGCTTTGGAACAGAGCAGGAATGAGCCCTCTGCCCCAAGAGAAGGGGCTCCTTGGGGTCACAGCAGCGTGCTCAGCACCAGGCTGCATGCTAACACCACGATTCACTTCTCAGAGAGCTCGGTGCCCAAAATGCTGAGCCCTGTCAAATGTGTGCTGCACGTGGGCRGGGGCAGGTGGGGAGCAGGGGCTCCTCCATTCCATGTGCAGCACCAGTTGTGGGAAGCAGCTCCAAAGGCATTGCAAATGAAGGAATGAAAATGATCACAATAAGAGCTGGGTGAGCAAATTGTTGTGAATAATTCATTGCAAATTATATTAACTGAGCGATCACTCAAATGTATTTTCCATTATTCTCCTTGCTCTGCCTATAATTGAACCTCTCACACACCAAGATGGTGTACATTAATCTTCAATTTATATTTTATCATTCACATCTGGGCTGTGTTAAATGGAAAAAGCTCCCACAACAGCTGTGAAAATACAGCCTCGGTTTTTAAGCCGCCCTCCATCAGATGTCCTGGGGCAGCCTTAGAAAGATTCTCCTCCCCAAACACAGCAAACCYCTTCTCAGGAGCTCCCTGTCCTCCCAGCCTCACTTCTTCTCCCCAAAAACTCAGATGCAGGGGGGAGGCACAAAAACACTGCAAAGGTCCTAAGGAAAATTCAACACAGGGCAATGMCTCTCCTGCCTGAAGAGATGTTACAGCACCATCATTTTTTATTGGTGTTACTCCCCACTGAGTTTACACTAGAAGCAGCTTKTCCAGAAAAGCTCCTAAACCAGATGAAGAAAAAAAAAAGCCTTTGTTAGTGCAGTTTCCCCTAAGTCAATGAGCTACACCATAAAACCCCAGATACTGTTACAGCCCATCTACAGCAAGCACTTGCATACCTCAAGCTTTAAAAACTCAGAAGAGAAAAAGCCAACTGGAACTGATATGGATACCATGGAGGGATAAAAAAAAACCAAACCAACAGACACCTTCCTGATAGGAGGTCCTGATTCCTCCCAAAAATACATAATGGCAAACTGCCTGTACTGGCAAGCAGGCTTACCTGTGTGCTCCAAGTTTACACACACACACACACACACACACACACACACATAGGCCATTACTTTTTAAAAATCCAGGTTTGTCTCAATCTTTTTTACTCAACAATTTCTCTTTGAAATCATCCAAACTCTTCAAGTTCACCTTTTGGTGAACCAGGCACCTTCAGGCCACCTTTAAAAGGTGGGGTCTCTATGACAGTACAATAATTTCTGTATCTTCACACATGATTTCACTGCATGAAACGAAGTTTCACTTGGGTGAATAAATAAATAAATATAAAACATTCTTACACACTGCTGCAAGTCCCTTTCACCCAAGTGCAGCTGCAGYGAGAGAGCCAGTGCAGCAGAAGCAGCTCCTTCCAGCATTATTTGTAGTGACACACACGCAGGGGTGTTGGCAAATGTCTGCAARGACTGATCCCAGCCTGCCAGGCATGGGGCTGGGGATGGGCTCAGCTCCTYCAAAGCTGCATGTTTACTGCTGTGGTTCTGCAGGGATATTTATTACACAGGAGAAACAATGCCAGGAAARCGGCACTGAAGCTGTGAGTGCTCTGCCAGCTCCCTGGCCCAGCAGACAATGATACTCACATTTTACAGCACATCTGAACTCTGAGCAACAACAGGATGAAGTCACTCAGCCTCATCCTCCACTCCCTGCAATGTAYAGCTGATAGCCCACGGTCCATTGAWAAACTCCACAGCATCCTAAAGCTTTCTGAAAGACAGAGAAACCCCACAGAAAGCGAAATGCCCCACTCAGACAGCTTCAAACACAGAACACACCTAAAAATAAATATGGCCCAGTTTGCCTGCTGAGCCAGTGACCCAGACATCCCATCCTGATTGATCACTGAGCTTTCCTGGGAAGGTTCAAAGCCTGTTAAACACTTCCCACCCATTTCATAGCCAGGCACACACAYTGACTAATATACCCACAAAATCTGGAAGTCTGGAGAGAGGCCAGCAGAGCCCCATCTGCTCCGTGCTACATTCACCAAGCAGGGACACTGCACACAGCCACACTCAGCCCAGGTGCTGCTTCTCTCAAGGAAAATCTATTTCTGACTTGATGCTCCTTCCTGCAGAGGGCACAGCCCTCCTGAGCCCCGAGGAGCAGATTTTCACAGCAGGCTCCTCCTGCAGGGCTGGGGCCTGGCTTGTACAAGTTTTATTCTGACAGCAAGTCAGCAAGTCGTACATTTATTTAATGCAGAGAGTCCAATTGTTTCTCCCCCTGTTTGTGCATATTTCAATCCATTTTTGCTCTGTGCTTTGACCCTTATCCATCAGTGCAGCACCASAGCAACAAGAGCAATGCTCTGCAAAGGGACAACCTCCTACAGCTGCTCCCCAAGGGATGTGCCACAGCCTGCCCCCCACACCCTTCTGCATCCCCCAGCTTTCTTGCTGTGTGCAGGACTTCAAGCTCTGATAATCCACTTAGTGC
Source organism: Alauda arvensis (assembly GCA_902810485.1). NCBI lineage: Eukaryota > Metazoa > Chordata > Aves > Passeriformes > Alaudidae > Alauda > Alauda arvensis. Next base: position 100,305 of record CADDXX010000174.1, on the reverse strand, counting down.
TAGTGATGATAAAGCATCTTCCTTCCATGGCTGCCACCCACCTGGATTACTGGGATCAGGAAATGTAAAAGKTACCAATCTGCAGCCACAGTGCTTGAAGGGCACAGCAGAAACGAAGCCAAATTTATCTCAATTGGGAAAATAAAAATTAGAGGATGCTGCTATCTGTCACACCTTTCTAAGGATGTAGTGTCATGTTCAGAAGTATCCTGATCCTCTTCTGTGAGACTAACAGTGAAATTGGCCCACACTGGAAATGTTAAATACATAAAGCWAAATTAAAGTCAAAGATTACTTCCCTGGTTTCCCATTTTTCATCTGGTATTGGAAGAATAAATAAATCATTTCAGGATGGTTTTTAAACAGATGATAGGATTGGAAAGGGATGAGTGTTTTATATAACCTTTGGGCTCAGCTGCCTTCAGCAGGATTGCTGTGGGCAGGCAGCCAGGAAAGCAGATTCCCCACTATCACTGTGACAGCAACACCTGGGCTGCCACAGAGCCTCTCCTCTCTTCACCAGGCATTGCAGAGGAGTTCTTTGAACTGATTTAAAGAGTTCTAAAAACAAATATATTAACCCAGACTTTGGGAGGCATGGACCAAGCAAGCCAAAGCCAAGATTCCCCAGGATGGCTCAGGAGCTTGGCAGCAGCAGAGCAGTGTGAGAGCTCCCAGAGGGAATGGTCCCACAGCACAGAGGGAGGGATGATGGACAGCCATGTCCTCCAGCAGCAGCTCCAGGGGCACCTGCATCCCCCATCTCCTGAGTTCACACCTGGAATTTGGGGTTTGGTGGGCCCAGGCAGGTGAGCAACACATCTCGTTTTTCTCAGAGTTTCAGGCAGAGGGACACAAAGGGCACCTACAGAGTCAGTGACTGAGCCAGGACCTCCTGCTCTCCTCTGGCTACTTGCAGCTTTCCTCCTGCAAAAAGCCCTTCTTGGGAGCCATGGCAGCACGTGCAAATCCATTCACACAACACAAAATCACCACRTCCTGTGCCTTTCATCTGAGCAGCACAGAGGATCTCACTTGTGCATGTGTTCAGAAACAACTTTTGATGTGCWGGACCAAAATCCAGCTACTGAGACACGGAGCACTCAGCACCTGTCTGTACTAAGCTTATTAGAAATTAWGTCTTTCAGGGTACCAAAAAGGAAATGCCTCATAAAAATTAATTGGCTTTAACAGAAATGACAGCCTGAGAAGTGTTTAGATAAAAGAGAGCAATGGTGTCAGGAGGGAAACTTCTGCAGCTGTCTGAGTCTGTGAAGAGCTTCCCAGCTACATGAACACAACAATCTAACAGGTGATCAGAGGAGCAGAATTGCAAAGGCCCCCGCCAACCTCCACACAGAGCCAGACTGTCAGGATTTGCAAGAGGATACTCTGATGTGCTCTGTGGAGCAGGAAATAGTTCCTAGTGCCATTTGAAAGTGCTCTTAGGTTCCAGAGCCAACAGCCTCTGCCCCAGCTCGTGTTTCAGGCATGCCATGGCCTCAGCTGAGCAGCTGGATGGTGACCTGAACCACACGAACGTTTTTTAAGAGTTTCAATTATAAAACAGGAAACTTTCTACTCAGAGYAACGGAAAAGAGGTCGTGGTGGAGGGTGGGGAAATACAGATCTGCTCTACAAGCTGCCCTGAGTTGATGCTGAATGATTCCCTGCAGTGCCAGCCTGCTGCCCACATCCCAGCAGCTCGTGGCAGGCTGGGCTCCCCTCCTCTGCCCCACTYGAGAGACTCTTGTTCTGTGTCCTGCTTCTCTAACCCTGCTCTTCAGAGAGCCCTGCTCTCCTCTCCCCATCTGCTCTGGCTGCCTCAGAGCCTTCCCCACTCTGACCTCAACCTCATTATTGGTTTTTTTTTTTTCTCCTCACCTCCAAATGTGTCTCAGTTTGGTTCAGGATGGGTACCCTGGGGATGGAGATCTTCCAGAGGTACAGATCCCCATCACACCCCCAGGGCTGCTGCCAGGGGTGGCTGCCCTGCTGTGAGCCCTGCAGGGACAGAGCCAGCTCAGCCCTGTGTGACAGTGCCACCAGCACACACAGCTCAGCCCTGTGTGACAGTGCCACCAGCACACACAGCTCAGCCCTGTGTGACAGTGCCAGCCCCGTGTGCCTCACCCCATCACCCACCTGGGACACCACAAGGGACACGCCAGCAGTTAAAGAGTTACCTGCCAAATAAAGCCTCCTCCTCTGCTCCTCAGCACTGCTTCTAACTGGAAATGGCATGGGCAGGAAGGGAGATGTCTGTCAGAGCAGAAGATCACCCCCACACCCCCTTTTTAATAGCAGATACAGACAGAATATGGTTTCATTCTAAAAAACAAACAGTACAGAAAAAAACTTTCATGCAAGCTGAGCAGCAGCCTGAACTCTACCAGAGAAGCTCTGGCAATCCTTAGCAACCCTTTTGCTTTTACAACCTGTAATTATTCAGCAGGAAATTTTACACATTTCAGAGATTTGAATTTGAGCAGCACCTTCCATGCAGAGATCTCCCAAAGTGCAGCTGCTGTCAGTGCAGTGAGCTCCAGGCCATCTCCTGGGATTGTACAGTCAGTTCTGGCCTCGTTTCACAGCTCTGACATCTCAGCCCAAGTTAGACCAAGGCTCTGGAGGCTCAGGGACCTTTCTTTGCCAAGGTCACAGTGACAGTCCATGRCACAGCTGTGACACTGCCCTTGAGCCAGGTCCCAGCTCTGCCCTTTAAGCACAATAAAACTCTGCTCTCCCCCATCCTTTCTGCTGTTCAACCAAGAGCAATTGGACAAAGCAGCTGATCCCCACTCTCACATGCCCAAGTCCCAGAAGTCTGCAGTTTTAAGGCCTGATCAAATCTCCCCATTCCCCCAGACCTTCCAATCACTGCTCTTTCAACATCCACCTGTCACACAGACAGATCTCACAGCCCACAGTTTATTCCTTCTAGTAACAGAGCAGTGCATTCCAATTTGCTCTCCAGGTCAAACACCTCCAATCCCAAAGCAATCCCCAAAGTCCAGTGTCCTCTGGTTACCAACAAACTCTTGTCAGAGAAGTCAATTTTACCTGTGACCATCACCAGAGGTACTGAGCACTGCATGGAAACCAGCTCATCCATCTGGGAGTGCAAGCAAAGTGGCACCTGAGCTTGGCAGAAAWGCAGGTTTGTCACAGCTGCAGTGGTGCTTACAGTCAGACACAGACTGCAAGAAGACCTTCAAGTCTGGTCAAAACCAGCAGGCACAGTCACAGAGCATGGCCTGGTCTGTAACCTGAGAGCTGTGCACACACACCACCTTGTTTTAGTAATTATATCATCTGTTCCATCACACAAAGCTGAAAGCTTTCTCAAACAACTCCTGCCACAAACTCCACGTGATTTCTGCTGGCCACCTCTTCAAGAAGCAGAAGATGAGAGTTCCCAGGCAGGGTGATGCAATTCAGCTCTGTGACTGCTGCGAGGCAGCTGCAGAGCTTGACAGGTCATTCAGCTCTCAGAAAGGCAAAAAAAAAGGCCCAACTGGCTGCCTTCACCCATCCCTGCCCTGTGCACAGACACCAAATGTGAATCAGGACAGCTTCTGCTGCCAGCTCTCCTCTGCTCAGYTCCTGGCACTTTGATGCAGAAAAGAAAGGAACTGAGCACAGGGCTGGCAGCACTTTTCCTTTTTCACCTCACTTTCAAAAGCCATCTCCATCAGACTCAATCTTTCATCTGCACAATCCAGCCTGAACTCAGCAAACCCCTTCAGATCAGTGAGGAGCAGAGAGAGAAAAGCTCTCCATTTCCTGGAAGGGCCACAAGGATGCTCCATGGAGGAAGGAGAGGTCTGAGGTCCAAACCTACAGCAGCTCAGCCTGGAGCTCTGGGCTCAGGACTCTGCCAGCCTTTGGGGCAGTCTGAGAGCCTTTTACTTAACATAAAGAGGAAAAGAACTGAAAGTCTCCTCCAGAAAGTGCTTTGCCTCAGTGCTTCAGGCCAGSTCACTGATGTGAGACACGCACTTCAGCCTCTATGCATGATTTATTTATTTTTAATTAATTGCTTTGTGTTCACACACTGAGCTTATTACAATTATATGTATTATGCATTATATGAATATATTATTGTAATACATATTAACAAAAKACATAGTTCAAACCACCAAATTAAAGAATACATCATTCCTGCAGCTCTTCCATAGGTTTGAAGCACCACTCTTATCAGAGCAGCATCTCTGAACATTGAAGCCACAGCTCCTTGATGCTGGGAACAAGGAGGTACAGGCAGCAGCAGGGAGCAGAGAGAGCACACTACACCCCACTTAGACACATAGAATTGCTAAGGTTGGAAAAGACTTTTAAGATCATCAAGTCCAACCATCTGTTGACTTCTCTCCCTTCATCCCTGCGAGAGGACTCTTTTCCTGGGATAAAAGACCARCTCTTGTCAGAATTACAAGTGAAATGCCTCCCCCAGCCTCTGCAGCTCAGAGGAGTTCTAGTTTTCCTTTCTGCACCAGTGGAGAACAGCTTCAGTTTGCCAAAGTATATCACATTTCCCAATAAAATGGCAGTTTGCAAAATAATTAACAGCCATTAAAATTCCCCATGAAGTTTTGCCACGAGCAACAGCAGGACCATTCTCCTCCCAGCAGCAGTGAAATCTCAGCTTATTCCTGTAGTAAGCCCAGTGTTGTTAATGAGCCGTTTTATCCCATCCTGTTTGTTTCTGAAAGCTCCCTCTCCAGCAGATCCCTCTTATCAGGGTGTTTTTCATCACATATTGAACACTACATGAGCCTGAGTGCCATGGAGCACCTTTGAGCTGTCACAGAGCAGGAATGGTGACATCCATCTTCTGGGCTTGACCTCACTGCACCCCTTACACCGAGGAGTAAAGGGGGAGAGAGCCTCCTTACCCTCACCTGCCAGGCTGCTTGAGGAGAACAGACCACAGCATCAAATGAACTCAAATAACCCCAATTTTGARCATTAAGACAAGAGGAAAGCCAGGCTCCAGCTTTGCATCACCCCCCATCAATTCTGATATTTTGACCTGAACATTTAGAGGAACAACAAAATGCTTCAGGAGCTCAACCCACCTTGGTAAGTTCATTAAAGTAATTAATGCTGGAGAGGCTGCTTACACTGCTCTGCTGACAGCACTAATTACAGGCTGCAGAGCTGGATCCCAGTGACAGCAGAGGGGACCAGGAGGTGGCTGGGAATGCAGGGAAGTGGGCAGATGTGCAGCCCTGTGCCACCCCTGGGGCTGGACCCAGCTCTCCCCTGCTTCCTCCTGCTCCTACCCCCAAAATTCAGCATCTCCAGCACAGAGTGTAACTGAGCAACTCCTGCAGCTTCTGCTGCTTCTCTGCAGACCAACACCCAGCAAAGAGACCTGGAGCATCCTCCTGAACACCTTTTTGAGGGCAAGCCCTTCATGAACAGGGGCAGGCTTGGCCAGCCAAGGTGACAGGGCCCCTACAGACCCTCATGAGCACAGCAATCCAAGGGTTCTGGTTCCTGGAACATCATGGACCATTTAATCCCCTGTGAAACAAAGGGGGTGGGTTGTACTCTCCCTCACCAAACCAGGGGTATAACCTTCCTCCACACAGACCTGTCCTGAAGGCCTGGGCAGGGACCCCCACATGCTCATGGCTTGTGCCAAGAGCACTTTTATTTGTTTTGGGAGATGCAGGAGATCTGATCCTCATTTGATCTGTGATCAAACACAAGATCCCTCCCCAGCTGTGTTGGGTTCACCTTTGTCTGGGGAAAACACAGGCTTAAAGAAAATTAGGATTTTTCCAGTCAGTTGTCTGTAAAAACTGCTTTTGATGTTTCCCACATTTCACAGGCTGAGGCAATCCCACTCCAACCCTCAATCAGCACCCAATTAGTGCTACAACAGAGAAACCCTGCTTCTTTCTGTCCATCTGATCACACAGCAGCATTCCCAGGCAGAGGAACCCACCCCAGCAGGAGCATCYAAGGAGGGCTGGATCTCACAGGGGCAGCTGCAGCCAGCACAGTTGTGTAATGGAAACCTGACCTACAAACCCTGAACCAAATCCTGCTTGTTCCCCTTGGAGAAGTGAGCACGTGAGGGCTGCCCACACCTTCTGCCCCGGCTGCTGCCACCTCCCACTGCTGTCACCCTGGCTTGGCTCCACTTCCCACCAGAGCTGCTGCCTCTCCTCCCTCCAGCAGAGCTGGCAGGAAGAGGACAACCAGCAAAAAGTGAGTTAAAATGGGCCCTGGCTGCATAAATGGCATCACCTGTGCCACCCACAGCTCAGGGATGGAGGTATTTTGGTGGCCAAGCTCCCCACACATCCCCAGGCACTCCTGGGCTGAAGGACACACAAAGGAGCAGCTGGAGCTGCCTCTTACACCAAACAGCACTGGAGCAAGGGACCCCAGCACACACAGCAGCCAGCAGCCTGCTCTGGGGACACAACACCTGKGGGGGCTCAAAGGACCAAGGTGACAGCCAGGTGACACTGAGAGTTTTTTGGGACAGCCAGCATTAACCTCTTTGCTGCTGGAGCCTTGCTCTCCAGTGCAACCCCAGCTCCTCAGGAGGGCTCCTCCTCTGCACACACCCAACAGAGCAGATTGGTTTGAGGTGTTTGGTGCCTGGGATGCACAGCAGCATCAAGGACTTTAAGAAGAAGAATATATTGCACCAGAGAGTCTAACAAATAACACCCAAATAACAAAGCAGAGATGAAAGCYCAGCACACACAGGCCAATCACAGCAGCTGGGAACTGCAGAGTCACCCTGGGAAGGGGACAAGAGGCAAAGCCATCTCCTCCTCCAGCCCAGCACCAGCCAGGGCTGCCCTGGTCAGATGGGAATTTGGACAGAACTGAGCCCCAGAGCAGCTCAGCAAGAGGCACAAACCTTCCCTTGGGTTTCTGTTCTGCAGGAAAATTCCAAAAAGCATTAAAAGGAGGTTCTTCAGAGGATTGTGAAAGGAWCAGGAGCTCTCCTAAGGAGGTCCTTACACTGTCAGCAGTTTTGAGATGCTTTGCAACCATCTGATCCCTCCTTCCCCATGCAGTGTATTCAAACCAAGGAGTTTCTTCAGAGAGTGGACTAGATTTGAATGACGAAGTTTCCCAGGTTGGAAATCCCTTCTTTCCCTGCAGTCAGGCTGAAGTGAGGAGCAGTGTGCTGCTGCTGAAGCACATCCCAGCAGTGACTGCCCTGACCCACTGACCAGCCCGGCTTGGCCACACTCCTGGGCCACCCCCACGTGCCCAATGCCACACAGGGCATCTCCCCTCACAGATGACACTGCCCTCTCACAAGAAMAACAGCTGGATAAAAGCTGCCCTGTTGGACTGATCCCAAGGGGAAMACCAGCCCAGTCTGCAGTCAGGAGGGGGCTCCATGAGCCAGGTGAGCAGAGGCTCCTTCACCCCCACCTGCCTTTCCCAGGGGGCAGTTTGAGTGTGTTACAGACACCAGGAGCACAGTGAGGGAGGTTTCAGCCACCACACGTGGATAATAACTCACTGAACCCCTGCTTTACTTCATGGCTGTGGCAGCAGCAGCTTCCACAGCGTGCTGATTCCAGGGGCAGWGGGGGCTTTGCTGCTGCTCCCAGGCACAGGAAGGGCAGCCAGGCCCCACAGCAAGGCAGGAACACTGAGATTTCCCCCAGCTGCTCTTATCTTGTCTCACAGCATTGAAAACTGGGACCTATTGAGAGCAAACAAACAAGCCATGGCATTCACTGAGCTCTGCTGTAAATCACGTGCAGGGACAGGCTCTCCAYGCAGAAGTGACAAGGAAGATGTGTCTGCAATGCTTTTATGGCACATCAGCATGGAAAATGGTTTTATGTCCCTAAAAGCAGGTGATTAAAATTCCAAGATGTCACAGATTTTAATCCTGAGCTAATTTTTTTCCTCTCTTCTCTGCTGTGTCATACATCACSGCTATCAAGAGAGCAGAACTCTCAAAAATCAGATGTCCTGAAGCTAGAGTACAAGAAAATCATGTTTTCTACAGCAAATCACTTCAACAGAGGCTCAATAAAACATGATTGATAATTAGTGTTTTCTTTCTGGCAGCCTGTAGCAATTGTCTTCTCCTTAAGCCTAGTGCATTTGCCAATTTAAAACTAATCTGTCCAAAAATGAAACAAAACATCTGCCAAAAAAATTCCCAGTGAATATTGGTTAAGATTTACAAAGTTCTACAGCAGAGTGTCACCTGCTACAGCATCAGACAACTCAACAGTAATTAGGGTAGAGCTGAGACAGCCTTATGGAAAGAGCCATCAGGCAAATGGAAAATGGATGGGAATAGCTAAATCAGTTTAGATTTCCTTAACAGAGGTAGATCAAAAGAAAACTAACCCGATTAGGAGGGAGAGAGACACTGATCCAGATTCATGGAGCAAAGCAGAACAGCTCTAAAGTGATATTTATGCCTGTTTTCCTTTCCAGGGCTGCAGAAAGCATCAGCATGTACCAGTAGATCTGGCCCAGATTTATGGGCTAAGGGTAGACCCTGTTAAACAAGGACAGCTTCTCTTCTCCAGTTTACTTTCCCAGTTAAGCAACTGTCCAAAAAAAAAAAATAAATTAAAATAGGCCATAAAAAAAAAGSCTCCCAAATGCAATTAAACAGAGTAGGTGACAGTCAGTGCCTGCTGGCAGTGCCATCCTCCCYGCTCAGGGCACCTTGTGCTGCCTGCAGCAGGGCAGGGAGGCATTGCCAGAGCCTGCCTTTGGGCACAGCCCATTCCAGCCAGCACCAGAGCTGCTGCCAGCACTGGCACAGCTCCCTGAGCATCCCTGTCCTGGGGATGCATAGCCCCTGACAGGGCACAGCAGTGCTGCTGCTGGGATGCTGCAGCACTGAGCACTGCAGGAATGCAACACACACACCCCAGGATGAGCCTGCCCTCCCAAGGAAGGACTGACAATAACACATCATGGAAATAACATCATGACATGACAATAACAGCTTGAGCATCCAGGGATCCTGGGGCTGGAGGGCACAGGAAGGCTGTTTGCTGGCACTGCAGCGGGCAAAGTTGAGTTTGCTCTGTCCCAAARCAGTTTCTGTGTTAGATCCTAACAACATCCACTGCAGTATCACTCCTTGGGAGGTTCAGGTGGTATCTGACACGTGCAGGAACGTGGRGGTTTGGTGGGACTCAYGTAAAGTCTTGKCTGTGTTTATTTCTCATTAAATATGAGAGGTCTCTGAGCTCTTTCATTAGGGCCATCCCTTTGCTGGGCCCTGGTCCCTGCAGCAGCCATCCCCTCCTGCAGCAAACCAACCCTCTGCTGCTGCTCAGAGCCCACTGCTGCTCAGAGCTGCCACCCCTGCTGTCCTGACAGGGGTCACTTCACATTAATGCAGCTGCTCAGAGGCTCCTCATGAGCCACCCCCAGCACCCTGTGCCATGCCCAGCACAGCCACAGCCCCCTCCTCAGCCCCAAGAGCCTTTGCCATCCTGCAGCCAGGGTACAAAGCTGCATGAGGCCACTCCTGCTGTCCCCAAAGCCCAGGGGAACGACTCGCTGCCCAGAGATAATGACAGCACAAAAGCTGCCTGCCACCAGCAGCCTCACAGAAGGCCACCCTGGCCGTGTCCCCGCATGCTCTTGGCAGCCCTGCTGCTTTGCAGAGCTGTGTGAGTGTCCATGGGGATGCCTGAGCACAGGTACAGGCTCTTTCCAAAGCACACACACCTTTGTTCAGGTGAAACCCCCGTGCCCCCAGGGCACCACGATTGTTCCCAGTCCAGAGAGGTTTTTGTTGCTGTCCCAGAGGCAGGGCAGGCTGCACCACTCACCCTGCTCCTGTCGTGTGTGTGTGTGCATCCTGCCCTGACACTGACACCTCCAGCCTCCCCCTCTCACCCACTCCAAAAGCATCTCCASCAGCCAACCCTCTCACAGCTCCATGGCTCATCCTCCTGCCTTCCACCCAGCTGGGGAGAACTCAGACATCCCAACAGGAGCAAAGGGATGCCCACAATAAAAGGGCCCAAAGACCTCTCATATTTTAGTGAGATATAAACACAGCCAAGACTTTGCATGAGTCCCACCAAACCCCCACGTTCCTGCCTGTCCCCAGACACCTCCTGACACCTCCCAGGGAGGGACAGTGCATGGGATGTTATTAGGGTCTAACACAGAAGCTGGTTTGGGACAGTTTTGCCCACTRCAGTGCCAGCTAACACCCTTCTTGTGCCCCCCAGTGCCAGCACCCCTGTGTGACCAAGCTGTCATTGTCACATCCCAGGCACACAGAACCAGTGCTGGGCTCCTGACCCCACAACTCAGCCCGTGGGGTTCTGATGGCCTCTGCAGCTGTGGCACCCCTGGACCCCACACAATGCTCCATGGAGAGCTCTTAGCACAGGGACAGCAGAGACAGGACAGCTGGCAAACGAGGCCACAGCCTGAGCAGCAAGGGACAAGCAGGAGCTGCACACAGATGTGAGCAGCTCAGGGGGTGGGTAAACAGGATCCCCACTGCTTTCCTGTTCCAGGGCTGGAAAACCCACAGGCCCTTCCTGCAGGAAGGGAAGGAGGAGGGTGGGGAGCCCACAGCACTGGGGTCAGCTCCCAAAAGTGGGGACTGGCTGTCCCAGGGAACCACTCCTGTCCATGGTACAGGYGAGATGTTCCCACTGCTGCTGGGAACTCCTGAGCAGGGTGATTGATCCCTCAGGGACTCAAAATGCCATGTCAATCCATTTTACTACCACGGGGCAGTGATTAAAGGGCTGCTCTCTGCAGCAGCATCCAGCAGGAAGGAGCTGAGTGCCCCTCAGGTGGACTCTATCCTACGGAGCACACTGCTTTAGGTGACCCAACCAAACTGCAGCAAAGGCAAAACACCCAAATATCTTCAGAGGTCTGTGCCAAAACGCTCAGGGATCCACAGGAAGCCCCCAGTCAGTGGGAGCTGAAGCTGCTCCTGTCAGAGCTCAGCCCAGGACAGCTGAGTGARCAAGGTGTTTGTGACAGGAGAATGACACCAGCACCAAGCAAAGGCAGATGCACACACCCCTGGCTCAGCCCCCTTGCCCTGCTCCTCCCACCTCTAATTGCAACCCAAGCTGTCAATCCCACCTCACAGGAGAAAAACCAGTCAACAAATATCGCCCTTGAGCTACAAGACAAGTGTGTGGATGTGAGCAAAGCAAGAAATATTTGCTGKTCACTTGTTCCCTGCAGGGTAAGTGACAGATCAATGCTGCAAACATTCCCATCACTGAACACATGGCARGTCCTGGAGCACTGACTGAGACAGTGCCCAAGTCTTGAATCATTGCTAAAAAYCCAGTGCTGACCTGTACTCAGATGACTTTAGAGCTTTCCTGGCTCTGAAGAGTGACAGCAAATTGCCACAAATGAGAACAATTTGGGCCAGGGACAGAGCAGCAGCTTTTYTGTAGCTGTTTCACAACTGCATGATTGAAGTGGTAAGAAATAAACTTCCTATGAAAGCACAAGGAATCCTGCTTAGGTGCCCTTTCAGATGAAATTTTAAACTCAGTTGCCCTTCTCATAAAAGCAGAATGGACTTCCAGCACSTGTCCATGCCCCACTGTCACCTCCCAGAGCAGACAGCTGTGATTTTGGCACAGCACCCAGCAGCAGGTTGGAACTTCATCTCACATCCAGGCCTTGCATCACTGCTGTGACAGCATCAGCTTCAGGAGGAAAGAAACCCCTGAGATAACAGCCTGGGAGGCAGGAGGATGTCACTGCACATCCACAGGGACTGTCCTCCTTCTCTGCAGCTCTGGCYCTTTCTAAGGCCTGCTATTTCAGGCTGTTACACCAAAATTTTAATTAAAACAAGAGGCCCATTTAAGGGCCCGTGGAGCCCTGCTCTAGCCTKGCTAATTAAAGACAAACTGACAGGATCTGAAATGATAAAATAAACCAGGTCTGAAAAGTTGGAGAGGCACAGGACGAGTCTGAGCTCTAAGTAGGTTGAAAACTTGGGAGCACTGTGTGCTGTCCAGCCCCAGGTTCCTGGGGCAGGTCCTGGTCTCTGTGGGGCTCTCAGAGGGTCAATCACAACAGCCCAGGTCACATCTCACCTGTCTTCTCTGACAGCAMGTTAAACCTGAACCCAAAGTTCTCAGCACATCCCCAACACGAGTGGAAAGGCTGTGCTTTACTGCAGGGTCCCTGCTCCTTCCCAGCCCTGAGAGCTGCATTTCCAGGTGAATTCCYTGTCCCAGGTCATTGGGCAAACCACAMACAGCCTKTGTACTTTTCATTCAGCAGTGTTGAATAGGGTAAAATGTTGCTGTTATTGATGAGGATGGGTTTGACACAGAGAATCCTTCAGATCAGATAGTTTAAAGGACCATGAACACACCAAGCCATCAAGTCTCTGTCCTTATCATTGCAACCATGAATGGAATGTCAGCACCTCACCTCTCACCCTTGCTGCTCCAAATGGAAACACTTTGAAGGTGCCACAGTCTTCCTCACCCACTCAAAACATGGATATGTGCACAAATGCAGGTGTAACCCAGGACAGAACAGAAGCTGTGTGCAGGTGGCTCTGCCCTGGACACCACCAGCTCCAACCAGGCTAAAACAGGGCTGGTGCAAGCAAGGGGAATGTGTGACAGTGACTTAGAGCTTAATTCCTGCTCCAGTCCCCCTTTTTTAGAGGTGAACTCTAGAGCAGTAGCCCTTAGGACAAAAACATGTGAGTKTTGTTTTGTTTGGTGGGTGGGTTGCTTGGGTTTTATTATGGAGGAGGATTGTGGGTTTTTTTACCAATGGGATTTCTCTTGTCAGCCCAGGTACAGGCAGACAAAGATAAATGAGATTTTGGAAGTTCCCCACTACATTTGAGAGATTGATGCTCTTACACTCAAGGCAGGGACGTTTTTGCCACTTTGAAAGCAAAGCCCAGCACAGCAGACAAGAGCACCAGGGAAATGKGAATTAAGGCCTAGCTTGAAAACCTTGGCCAAACTGAGAAATGCTGCAAACTGTTATAAAAACCTATTCAGAGCAGGAGAAACACCCCAGAGTCACCAAAGCCCATTATCACACATGAGTGGCATTTGCAGCCAGCCTCCCTCATGCTATCCAGGGAATCCAGAGGCCAAATCCAGCAACAAACAGCTGCAAACTGCAGGGACCTCAGTGGAAACTGCATCTGCCTGCTCAGAGCTGCACATGGGCTCCTGTTCCCCGAATTAAAAGGGAGTGCAAGGTGCTTGATTGCATCTTGGCTCTTGATTACAAATGCACCAGCAGCCAGAATTAAACACTTGGCTTCCTGGCCTATTTAGCATCCTTTGGTGCTGGGTTAGAGGGTGGGCAAGGCTTAGGGGATGTTTTTATAYATCAGAATCTAATTTTTTCTTTTTTTTCTCAAGACATTTGCAGCGAATGATAACATTTCACAAAGACCTGGCCAAGCTCCAGAGGGAAAAACAAGCAGTGGAAGTGTCTGTAGAAGCAGCTCTGCACTAGGCTATAAGGCACTGCCTGAACCAGCTGCCATAGCAACTGCTATTAAAGAAAGAATTAGAGCATTCTTCACGGAAGTAGGAATCCTCCCAGTCAATAAGTGTAAGGATGAGATGCAAAGCAGGAAAAAAAAAGAAAGAGGATAAATATAAGCATGTAGGGAAAATATGCACAAGTGAATGAGAAGCASGACTGCTTGCACAGGTAGATGTGGTCTGGTGTTGTGGAGATGCCTATAAATACACCCAGATACCTAACTCCACCCTCATTAGCAAGCATTTTAGATACAGTTGATCCTGCCTTGGGGCAGGAGGTGGATTACATGACCTCCTGAGGCCCTCTCAACCTCTATTTTCCATGATTCTAGGAGGGAGAAATCTACACCAGCTGAGCTGAGCTGGCCTCACTCCAGAAARGCAGGAATTTAAATCTGGAAAAAAAAAATAGATTTAATCCACTTTTCACATTCTCCTTGATCAGGAGAAAGGGGCAGAAAGCAGAGCCTGCCACCACAGCTCACAGGCMAGTTCCTCCTGGCTGGAAATGCATTTTCAACTGAACCAGGGGTAAAGCAGCARCATCAGGCTTCACCCTGCAAGAAGGATTCACCCCCAGCAGTATTCACTTTCCCACCAACATCCATTTGCAAAGACAATCAGACACGTGGCTGCAGACCTGTGGGTTTGGGGGTGGGTTGTCTGCAGGGGTTGTTTTGCAAATACAGAAGGATGGAAACAGAAGGATGCTGCAGGAAGCCAGCGAGCTSTCAGGTTCATGTCCTACATGCCCTGGTAGGGCTGGGTCAGACCCCACAGCAGGACAGAGCCTTGGCTCTCACAGCTGAGCAGAGAAAGCAGACAAATGTCACTCTGGGCTCTGCTGCTCATCACACAAAGACACCAGAGGCCCCGAGGGAGCTGCTGTTTGTGCTCTCTGCTTCCTCACGACTGCAGTGGGACAAACCACACCATGAATGGGAGCACAGGGAACAACACTCACCTGGAGGGCAGCCAGSCAGGCAGGCAAGAAACACTCTGCCTGCAAGAAAAAACCCCATGTCCCAGCTGCCAGGGCAAGGATGTGGCTGGGCTGTAGCACCAGCCCTTATCCCATGAGCAGGAGCCAGCAGTGCTGCTCCCAGTGCTCCCTCCCACCCACAGCCAAGCCTTGGCTCCCTCCTGCACATGGCATTCAGGAGAAAACACAAGGACAACCAAGCTGGGAAGTTCCAGGCTAGAARGAGCCACTGACACATCAGCAATAGCAGCAGACTTGGAAGCCCTGGCGTGGGCATTTGGCAGCTCCGCAGACAGCAGGGAACAAGCAGGCATGCAGGGCTGCCTGCACGTCACAGCCAGCAGAGCAGGACAGGGAAGGGAAGGGTTAAATGSCACTGATTCAGCACCTGCAGGCAGGGACATCTCCAGGCACCTGGCTGAATCAAGGTCCCATTGATGAYCTGCCTTGGGCTCTGACGTTCCTGGCGAGGGCGGCTGCTGCACCCCGAGCCCTCCCTGCCAGGATTTGGCCAGGCAGGGTTTGAGAGCAGATGGTGACCTTACAAACCCCACCTCCTGCACCTTGCAGGCACAACCTGAGCAGTGCCAGCCTCTCCTCCCTCTTGCCCAGATCTCCTYTGGAGGCAGGAACACTCCTCACACACGGCCACATCAATCCCCACTCACAACACAATAAACCAAGGGAATGCCCAGTTTGTGTTCAGGTGCACCTGCAGCCATGGACACACTGAGTCTCTCCTCCAAAACACACTGCAGCCAAATGCTGAGAGATGATTAAGTGATTTAAGCTACCTCTTGTAAGAAAMAAGATCTTGACAACAGTGATTGGCCAATCCCTGTTTGAGTAAAAACACCTTAAACMCGAACAGACCATTCTTACTGGCAGGACAAGCAGCTTGAACCCAATGTTTATTCACTACCCTGTAATCCTATTACAAAATACACCAGGAATATTTGCAGTGGTGTCAGAAATGCTGGGAGGCAGCACACGTGTAAAAGCCAGAAAATTAAATGATGTGTAAATGACCAAGTTTTGAGAAATAAAAGAAGCATTTCTGATAAAACTTTTTTGTTTA
This sequence comes from Alauda arvensis, assembly GCA_902810485.1. Lineage (NCBI taxonomy): Eukaryota > Metazoa > Chordata > Aves > Passeriformes > Alaudidae > Alauda > Alauda arvensis. Next base: position 84,734 of record CADDXX010000174.1, on the reverse strand, counting down.
AAGGAAAGTTGACAAATGAATTGATGAAGTTGACTCAACATCTGGGGAGGGAGAGGGCCTCATCCCAAAAAAACCTTAGGTGGACTTTCAGTGTCAATTTTGAGACAGGAAAGTTGGCATTGGAAGCTCTTAAGGATATAATTTCCCCACTTGATTGAATTTCAGAGAGTAGGGGAAAAAAAAAAACTTTAAAAATATTTACTTGTTATGACAACAGAGAAAGTTGCTGATTCAATATTGCTCGTGCTCCCAGATGCCTCTAGTTAGCTGCCATATGCAAATCACTCTGTGCTGGCATCACATCCAAACTGCACGAAAAAGCCAAGTTAAAATGTGGCCAAATTCCTGAATCTGCTTTTGGAAGACATACCAAGCCCCATTAACAAAATTAACAAAATTCATCATTGCCAAGGGCTCCCACACGCAGCTTCCTGAAGAGGACAGCTCTCATTTCCACACCCAGCGAGTTTAAAACTTGAGAGATTCCTTTGTTGTTGAAAAGAAACTTTTAATTTCTGACTCAAACCATTCCCAAATACCCAGATATATTCTCAGACTGATGGTGATAAGAGAGCTTTTCTTTTCAGAGCCCTTCAAAGGGCACAAAACCCAGGGGAAAAACATTCTCAGACAGATAAATGCACTTACTCACAGACCTGGACACGGGAACCCCATGGAAAAAAAGCTKCAGGAGATTAATAACGTGGGTGGAAAATTAAGGCACCTCATAAAGRGTTTGAAGTAACAAGGGAACAGATCACATCAGCTTGGAAAGGTTAAAGAAAGCCATTTATAGACACTAATTAGGGCCTCTTTTAAAAGTGCCTTTGCAAGTGGCAAGGTTGGGTTTATTCCAGAGAGGTGTAAGGGGAGCGTGGTCGGAGCTGCTCAGGGATGCTCCAGAGGGGTGCATGGACCACACTGGACATCACAGCACAGGAACAGGAGATGTGAGGGATGGCACAAAGGGAAGCAAGGACACGTGTTTATAGGAATAAGTTGCTCTCCCCCCAGTGAAATCTTCCCCACACAGTGAGCTCCAAGCTTATGCCCTCTGCTGCCACTGGGAACCGTTCTGTTGAATGCCAAGTCCAAGGTCACCAAACCTGAGCTTTCCTTCACTTCCAGGCTCAGCAGCCACGAGGATCTGCATGGTTAAACTCCTGCAGAAGCACTGCTTTATGCAACACTCTGGCTCTGATGAAGTTTTGCAGGAGGAAGTGCCAGGGGGTGGGAGCTGAAGGACTCAGCAGCGATGCCATCGCCGGGGGTGCCYGTGGGAGGGAGGCAGCTCTCATCTGAGAGCAGGAGAAACCAGGGCACCTCTGGCACTGCTGGAAGGTGAATCAGTCCTTGGGGTCCCTGCTCCTCTGCTGGCTCCTCCAAGGAGCCCAGCTCACGCTGCAGCCAGTGCCAACACCTGCAGTTTGTGTCATTTCAAACAGGAGCTCGCACTGCAAACAGCCCAGGAGTGCAAAGGGAGCTCCAGACAGCCMATGTCACACGTCTGTACAAGCAGCCACTTCACCCACCTCTGGGATCTGTTTCTCAGTTTACAGAACACCAGCTCGTCTCCCCGTGCTCTGGGGCTACTTTTAGAAAAGCTCAGCGATGTAGAAAGACCTGGACATGACAGCCCTGGCTGTTYTGGGGACGAGGTGCTGCCCTGGGAATGGCAGGACCAGCCTCCTCTCCATGGTTCCAGTCCATCACCTCACAGAGCAGCCTCAAAGGGCCACAGCCCTCAGCAACTTCTTATCTTCTGAAACCCTCTGCAATCAGTAAAGTAGCTCATAAAGCATTCCTTTATTGCATTATAAAGCAACTCCTTCACAGCCATCAGAACAGCCCAGAGGCTGCATCCAGCACCACACTCCTGTAAGCCCTGTGTGGGCTGAGGACCCTCCCTTTGCACCATCCCTTCGAAAGCAGCTCAGACTGAGCCCAGAGATGGGTGAGGGCTTATTTCCACTTAGAATGGTGATGGTGTGTGATGCCCTGCCCCAAGAGCACAGAGCAGCTCCAGCCTGGCAGCTGGGAGTGCTCTGCTCTCCCACCTCAGAGCTCAGCCATGAGCAGTCTGGAGCTACCCCAGCCTGCCAAACCAAAAGTGCAGGCAGCACCCTGCAGCCCATGGGCACTGCTGCCCTCATCCTGGGGTCACAGCTGCCCCTCATCCTGGGGTCACTGCTGCCCCTCATCCTGGGGTCACTGCTACCCCTCATCCTGGGGTCACTGCTACCCCTCATCCTGGGGTCACTGCCCGTCCCCTCGCTGTCCCCAGTGGGACTGTCCCCTCACATCTGCCACCAGCCCGTTGGCAGTGTGCTCCCCACCCTGCTTCTGTCAGCAGAGATCCAAAGGAGCTTTTAATAGCAGCTTGTTTGTAAAAGCTGGCATGTTTTGACAGATCTGTTGCAGAGGATGGGAGGAACAAGCAGACAGGAGCCATCACCCCTCCACAGCTCCTGCCCACGCTGAGGCTGGTGGTCTCCAGGAGCCCCTGCCTTGGCCACCACACTGACACCATGGAGCCACAGAAGAGTTCAGGTTGGAAAAGCCCTCCAGGATSATGGAGTCCAGCCATTCTGCCAKCACTGCCAAGGCCACCATTAAACCATGTCCCCAGATGCCACAKCAATGCATCTTTTAAACCCCTCCTGGGATGGTCACTCAACCACTGCACTGGGCAGCCTGTGCCAGGGCCAGATAACCCTTTTGGAGAAGAAATCTCTCCTAATAACCCATCTAAACCTACCCTGRGGCGCARCTTGAGGCCATTTCCTCTTGCCTTTCACATGTCACCTGGCACACAGTAGCTCTCTCAATTACACCTGGGCAGGAGGCAGGCAAAGGACAGTGAAAGCAGCATGTCCAGGGCCCCTGAAGAGCAGGGCTGGGCTCTGCACCCACCAGCTCCATCCTACAGCACTCAGCTGCCACCTCAGGAGGTGGTCACACACACCACAGCCTCAGCCATCACCTGGACAAAGAGCCAGCTCAGCACTCAACTCCACCTTCCCCTCCCTGATCTCASTGCACAGCACCCACCACCATCCCCTCTCCCACTCTGGGGGTGAGAATGACAAAAATAAACAGAGAAGTCACAGGAATGGCAATGGCACAGCCAGAGGCAGCKCAGAGGTGACACGTGCCAGCTGCACCCCCAGCTCCAACCTTCCTCACACTGACTTACCAACTTCTTAATCATTTRTGTTTCACCTCCCCCTCCACATCCCACATGGAAACAAAAGATGATTCACGTATCAAAATAATCACCTGGGACCTCAGAAAGCCCACGAGTTCCTGCACTGCCTGGATAAGGAACTTTGCCAGTTTGGCACCTGGGTCTGACTCTGTCCCCTCCTCCCTTGCTCCTGGTCCCACAYCACAGAGGGGCAGAGCAGGCACAGAGCCTGCCCACACACTACTTTTAGGACTTAAATTAATTGAGCACAAAACAAATTCACTTGAGGCATCTGAAAAATCCAGCTACTTGGGAAGCACCTGTGCCCTGGGAACTCTGTCCCTTGTCCTCTGCAGAGGGTGGGGAGATGGATTTTCTGTCAGCAGGGAAGTGGCTTTGTAACACTTGGGGTTCATCACCAGCATCACATTRGGAAGAGCAGCTGCTGGGTCAAGCCCACAACCTGGGCTTGCCCATGGGAAGCAGTCACCAGGATTATGGTGCCAAAAGAGACCTGCAGTGATGGATTTTCCTTCACAGCAGGAAAAGAGTGAGGCTGGGAGCTGAAAGCTCGACTCTGCAGCCTCAGCAGTGAAGTATCCATGTCCACATGTGGTGCAAGACCAGTGTCCACAGGACCCTGCCACCAGAACACTGGGCTCACAGCCTGAACGTGCCAGCCCTGCCTGCTCACTGCTCTCAGGGAGCACAGCCATCCTGCACCAGGGCCCTGACCACAAACACCTTCCTGCATCCCCCACAAAATGAGACAGCACGTGTATGACAGTCAGKCAGGAGCTTTCCTCTTCCCAAACAGCCCAGATCCCAAACCAGAAAGCTGAAAGCTAAACTTCAAGGCTGACCCATCTCACACACCGCCAGCCACAGCACCACACAAACWGTCACCCTCTGTCCCACACTGTGACCTGTCACTGGCAGCTGAACTGCTGGGTGTGAAACCCAAACCACAGCCTGCCAAAGCCTGCCAGCACAGGCAGAGGTGGCACAAGTCACAAACCTGGGCACTCTGGCAATGCCAGCAGCCACAACTCCACAGCTGGCTTCACAGCTGGAGCCCTCCAGAAGAGCACAGTGAGAAACACGGGGCCACTGGAGCAGAGAGCTGGAAAGAGCTGTGAAACCTCTAAAGCAAGGAATAAAAGCCTGCAGCTCCAGGGCATGATCCCAGCTCTGCTGTCCCACGGAGGTCACAAAGGCACAAAGAACCAGAGCCACGGCAGGGCTTGGCAAATGCAGTGACAGTGCCCAGGCAGGGTCAGCACTGCCCATGCTCTGCTTCCAAACAGGAGCAAAACACACACAAGGACAAGTCCCAGTGCAGAACAGGCTGGCTCAGGAACAGGGACATGACTTTGGGGAGGTCCTTGCCTTGCACCCATGTGCCAGGCAAGGACACACTGCCCCTTGTCGAGGGTGCTGCAAASCAGAGCACCATTCTCCAGCAGAGATGCTCCACTGCCCACGTTTCCTGAGCACCTCCCTGTGCCATGCCAAGGGATCAGGAAGACCACACCAATTTCTCTCCACCTTGCAGAGCACCAAGCCCAAAGGCTGCTCCAGCTCTCCTGCAAGAGATGTTTTTCCTCCTCTGCACAGAAGCACTCTCTGGCTCCCCAGAGCTCACAGGTTTTCCCCCGTGCTGTGCTGAGGCTAATGGTTATTGACTTTTAGACATGTTTTTTCCTCCTCCCTTCAGATGGTGTAGCAGAAGCAAAGCACTCTCATCCACTTCGAAATGGTGCAATTAAACCAATTTCAGAACAATTTGCAATTCTGCTCTTCAGGAAGCACTAAGCWAAGCCACGCTTCCCAGTATTTTGGGAAAATATTTATGTATTCACACAGCTCTGAATCCATGCCCCCAAGCAGGGAAGCTGAAGGGATTTACACTGACAGACTTCYATAAAACCACTGAGAGGCACACCCAGAAGGCAAGGAAGTGTTTCACACCTCCTGTAAGTAGGAAGTGTGAGAAGCAAGGAGATGAAAACTGCCTTCCTTCACCCAAACCTCAGTCACAGTCCCTGCCCTATCCTGGCACTCAGGCACCCACTCCTGATGCCAACCAAGGTAATGCTGGTGTCACACGGGGCTTTGAGCACCTCAGAGCTGCACCAGGGATGGGAATGCTTTGAAGCCCAACACCACAGCAAGGGCAGCCCATGGATGACAGCACAGATGCCTCTGCACACCACAGAGAGCTTCACACCACATGGAGCCCACAGACAGAACCTGCCAGGCASCAGGGCCATACCTTCCTCCACGTCGTTCCTCAGAGAAGCCTCCAGCAGAGCAACGCTGGCTTCAAAAGACACTTTCTTCCTGTTCACAGCATTYCTCTTCTTCTCGTGCTTCCTCTTCTTGTGCTGCATCTCCTTCTCATACTGGGCCCACTTCTTGAGCTGCTGAGCCCTGCGTTTCTGGGCTGCCCTCAGCCTCTCCAGCGTGGGCACCTTGTCCAGCAGCTGCAGCTCCGTCAGGAGATCCACGTGGGCATCCATGGCTTCTGCCCACGGAGGGGAAGGGGAGGCTGTCCCAGTGGGAAGGGATGTCCCACCACAGGTCCTCTGGATGGCAGCCACCTGCTGCTATACCAGCATGCTGAGGCCGAGCTGGGGAGGGCCCATGGCAGGGGATGAGGATGTGGTGGGAACCTGGAATGGGGAGGAAAGCAGGAGGGATCAGGTGGCATCAGGCACATGAGTTCAGCCCGCTGGAAAACACAACAGGCACCACCTACCACCTCAAAAGGCAGCTGAGTTAACTGTTGATTAATTAGAGCTTTAATTGTCTAATTGCTTTAATTGTTCTTATTGGCCTTGGTGATTGCCCCCTTCCCCTGCTCCAACCATCCCAGCAAAACCCTCTTGATTCAGCCCAAGTTCCACTATGCAACTCCTTCATGTCTACTGCTCACATGAACCCTCTCCTAGGAGCAGAATAAAGCCTTAATGAGCAAAGATCTTCCACATGTTTGATACCATTTGTCAGACARCCTGGGAGCAGTTTGGGTACTGAGACTCCCACCCTCCCCACGTTGCAGGTGTCCCCACACCAGCCCTGCTCTCCACAGCCACCTCCCTGAGGCATCTCAGTGTGACAGCACAGCACAGCTCACAGGGGACCAAGGCTGCACAGAGTGCCCAGGGCAGGCACAGACACCAGACCAGGCCATTGCAGCACAAAYAACCCAGAGGCTGGAGATACCCGGGGCTGTCTGTGCCCCGAGGCCAGGCAGGTTTTCCCAGAGGAGCTCTCCCCACCAGGAGCATTGTCTGTGCTGCTCTGCCTCACCATCAGCTGAGGACAGGTGGATGGACCTGGCTCTCAGGTGTTAATGACACCTGAACCACCTCAGCCCTTAAAAACACAGGGGTTGTGTTCATTTCTCTCTTCCTTCAGGTCTTCTCTTCACCACACAGTCAATCACTCTGGTTTTGCTGTTTGGGCTCCACAAGCAGTGAGAGCAGTCAATTCCCAGCTCCTGACCCTCAGTGTGACCCCAACAGAAACCTGTGAGCAGGGCCACCCACACAGYGACCAAGCAGGGACCAGCTGCCCAGTCACCTGAGCAAACACACCCCACATTTCAGGAGATGTCCAACAGGTGTGTTTGAAATAAAGCCAACATCACAATCAAACTGAATTAATCCTTTCCAAACAGACCTGTGCAAAGCACATTGAACAGCCCCTGCAAAATCCACGTAGCCAGTAAACAACCAGGGATGAGATGAGAGCTCCTGTGGTTCAGCCAGCTTGGAGGGGACAAAGAAAAAAGAAAAAGGAAGTGTTGATGGGGAAAGGCTGAATGAAGAACTTAAGTATTCACAAGCACCTGAGAAAGCCTCAGTMAGACAGCTGAAGCTCAACTCTGCTGCTGCAAAACAGAGGAAGGAACAGCCTTGTAAGCACTGGATGTAGAGAATCTACGGGAGAAGGAGCAGAAGAGGGGTAGAGAGACCAGCTGAGAGCCTTGGGGAGGATACCAAACCTTAGCCCATGCAGGTGTGCCAGGAAAAGCCACAGCTCATCCCCCTCAGAGGAGATGTGAGGGGCTGCAGGGCAGTGTCCACAGCACACAGCACACCCACCACATCCCAGGCAATCCCACAAATCCCACATTTACTRAACACTGCTGCAGACCTTCCACAGGGGTTTGACCTTACCTATAAATATCTGGGCATCCTGAGAGGCACACACGCCATTTCCTCCAACAGATAATTGGTTTGGGAACTGAAAACAAACAAACTCAGCCAGAGCACACAGGCAGCTCCAGGCAGCTGCTTTATCCAGCAAATGGCCAAGGACAGCTYCAGCAGCATCTGCAAACTTTGTTTTGAGGACTTCAGGATAGACCTGAACAGAAAAAAAACCCCACCCTGTTTAATCCCAAAAGAATTTAAAAGTGTTAAAAAATGCTTTAGTTTCACACAGGAACAAACCCAAATCCTTGCAAAGTGTTTCATGAGGGAGCTACAAATTCAAAATTCAAATTSAATTCACTTGCTTGAGATGGCAAACACCAACTTGTGGCTTTAGCACAGCACTGGAAAGCAAAGGAAGGGTGCCATGGCTCCTGCACAGCACAAGAGCCACTCACAGCTCTCCCTGACCCCTGCCCACGGGCTGGGACTCACCACAGCCCCCAGAAACCCCACAGAAAATGCGTGAATGCAGTCCCCAAAAAGCTTTCCTTTWGGGACAGAGCATTTCCCCAGCGCAGGCGCTGGGCTGGAAAGCTCTTCAGCACCTCCCTGAACTCAGCTCTGCCCCTGGCAAGCATTCCTGGGAAGTATCTTTGTTGGCAATCTCAGTCTGTGCTGCAGCAGCACAGGCTGCAGATCTGAAGSCCCGGTTACAATACCTCGAAGGAGGGGAGATAAGGGCAGGAAATGCCTCTCGGATACAGCACAGGCACTCCCACCTCGCTCCCTGTCCAGGCTGCTTCTGCCATTGTTTGCCCCAAGATGAACAAATATTTTCCAAAACACACCTGGAGTAGARATGAGGACCTAATGCTGCAGGATTATTAAAGCAGGGAACTTTATTTCAGCATTTCACAAGATAGGCTGGAAGTTTTCTTGGGGGTTTAGCACTGCTCCCTGTAAACAGCAACAGGACATTGATTTATAAGCAGAGGATGAGTGTGGCTGGGCTTGCCCATGGTTCAGCTTTCTGCATGCACCTCGTCCTCCAGCAGCTCCTCTGCTCTCACAACAGAAGCAAAGGAAGATTCAGGTGGCCTGCAAAGGGGAGTGAAATGGAGAGGGGAGATCCACTGACATTAGGACATCTCTGGAAGTACCAAAYGCCAGCAAGTCCTCAATCCAACCAGAAAACAAACCTCCAAAGGAGCTAAAAGGTCACTCTGGGAGCTCTTCCTGAAGTGGACACAGCTCAGCTTCTCCCAGACACAATTCCTATCACTGTCACAGACCCCAGAGCCCCAGGAAAGACTCTGCCCCCCTTGCTCTGGCTGTTTCCAGTGACCTGGTTCCTTCCCTGTACCTCAAGAAATGACACATTGACTTCTGGAACAAACAGTCAGGCTATCTATAGCCCAGGTTCAGCCCCCAGCCTGTGTTTACCTGCAGTGTGGGTGTCTGTGGCTTGCAAGGCACCACATTTTGGTTTCTGCGTTAACTCAAGCAGAGGAGGGGGCAGAAGGAAAGCACCACCCCTCGTGCTGGAGCTGAGCAGTTCCCATGAGCTCAGCACAGCTGGGGCACTGAGCACATCCTGCCACACACACACACAGCCCCTGGCCCTGCAGGGACAAGGGGCACTRTTTTAGGGGCCCAAAGGAAGGCACTGGTGCCATCCCCTCCTCCTGGCACTGCAGCAGGGAAAGGCTCACTCTGGAGTCAGACTGGCTCCTGTGAAGGGCACACAAGTGTTGGCCAACACCATCGTGGGGCTTTTTTTGTAAATGTGCATTTCCTGTCTATTTTGTCCCACCTGACTAAGCCAAAAGCACTCTCAAGGCAAGGTTACTCACTGACAGCACAAGAGGAGACGGCAGTTCCGTGAAATGAGAGTTTCCTGAGTCACCTTGTGCCACCAGCCCTGTCTGAAGGCTCACACACACACACACACACACACACACATTCCTTCCCATTTCACAGCCTGAGCTTGGCACCTGCCTCCCTCAAAGGTGGAAACCAAAGGTGCTGATTTTCCTCCACCAGCACAGCCTCAGAGCTGCCCCCTGACCTTCCCACACAGCATCCACCCTGCAGACAGTTTGCCATAACACTGCTGGGGCTGGAGCTGGCTCTGTGAAAGCAGCCATGCTGCTCAGGGAGGCTGGAGAGTCCCCTCATGCCATGRTGAAGCTGGAGCTGAGACCTGCAAATCCTCTGTCACATCTTCCCCAAGGCAGCAGTTAAAGCACAGCATGACACTGATGCAGAACACAAACACTCACACAAGTCCTTCACTTAAGTGTCATCAACTGATTCCAGTTTTATTCCACTTAAAAAAAAAAAAACCCAAACAAACACAAATCATGGAAGAGCAACCCTCGAATGGGACAACTTGAAGCGAAAGACTGGAGATTTCTTAAAGCTTTCAAGCAAAGAGAAAACAGGAAGGCCCAGAGCTGCCACTTCTGAAGTTCAGGAGATCATTTGCAGCCACTGGGCTGCTCGTGGTGAGGCACCTGCAGGACTGGGGCTGGATGATCAGGTGAGGTGTCTGCAGCACAAAGTCAAGGCAGTGGCATGAAGAGACAGAAATAGCCCTCTCCTCCCCACGCCAAGCTAATCTCTCCTCTGGAATTGGAAACCAGGCACAAAGSCTGCAGCAGGGATCTGGGTGCATAAGCACTCAGCAGAGGAGGTGGTGCCTGATTTATTTATTTCATTAACATCAACTACTGCACCACGGCAAGGTGAGGAGTTGCCAAATTCACCTCCTCTGCTCCCTGCGAGGGCCAAGGCCAATCTGTGTGTTCCTGTGCCATGGAATGCAGGTGAGCAGCCCACTGCAGCCCCTCTGCTGAGCCCATCCTCTGGCAACAGGCACCAGGGAAGGATTCACAGGCTTTTCCTTTGGGCATCACCTTCAGCACTGTCCCTGCTTAGGGATACAGACCAGCCMAAGATGCATGTTCTGCATGGGTGCTCCTGCTGCTGGCCAGGATCCTCCCAGGGTCTGCAGGAAGCAGCAGAGCAGCTCTTCATCCCTTGGTCCCCAATGAGCCCAAAAGCCAAACCCCATCTGCAGCCAGCCAGAATGCCCCAGAGAGAAGGAGGTGACAGCCCAAGGGTCAGGCAGGCACAGCAGGGAAAGGCAGGGACAGGAGTTCAACCATCCCCAAGGGAGGACAAGGTGGGGGCTCAGGGATGTGCCCTGGGGCTGACCACACACAAGGAGCTGAGATCCTTCCCCTCCCTCCCTCCCACAGCCCAGGCTGGGTGGGAAGGGCAGCAGTGTCCCCCTCCCACAGCCCAGGCTGGGTGGGAAGGGCAGCAGTGTCCCCCTCCCACAGCCCAGGCTGGGTGGGAAGGGCAGCAGTGTCCCCCTCCCACCCTTCCCACGGGAGCACAGTCCAAGCCATTTCCTAAGGCTGTCCCTACAGAGCTCGTTCCCAGAGCAGCTCTGCCAAGGCACTCCCCACCCCAGCACTGCCACGGGGGCTGCTCCCACCTGCAGCACCTTCAGGGAGATGGAAACAACTCCTCTCCTGTCCTACTGATGGGAACAGGGGTCCCATCCTAACCCTGTGCTCTTGGGGTTTGTGTGGTTTGTTTGTTTAATTAGTAGTGCATCAAATCAAGAGAGTCCTTCATGCTTAGACCACACAGCCTAAGCCTGTTCATAAAACTGCCTCTGTCCCTTGCTGCCTTTTGGGAAAACATTTCACTGGAGCACCATCAATAAGGACACTGCACTGAGCCCCACCTGTCACAGCCTCACACACCCACAACAGCACACCTGGCACTGGGTGCTCAAACAAAGGCACAGAGGGGTGGATACCAACAGTGACCACATGGCAAATGGGAAGGGGGCATCCAATCACAAGAGCTATTCCTGCACAGAATCACAGCCCCAAAACACTCCTTTTCACCTGCAGTGCCACAGGACGCAGTGCTGTTTCCTACAGAGCAGCATTTCCAGCCTCCAAAGGGTTTCCTTTTTTTCTGAAGCCTAAATTTTTATTTCTGCAATATCCCCCTGCCAGACAGGTTGTGCCATCTCCCTGGTGTGGGACTGTGACACAGGTGGGCACCAGCATCTCCTCTGGACATCAGGGCTGGTGGCAAGGCTGAAGGCAGAAACCTGAACACAGCCCAAGGCAGCACCCCCAACCACAGCTGGACACACACCTCAGCACAGCTGGACACACACCTCAGCACAGCTGGACACACACCTCAGCACCCCCAACCACAGCTGGACACACACCTCAGCACCCCCAACCACAGCTGGACACACACCTCAGCACCTCCAAACCACAGCTGGACACACACCTCAGCACCCCCAACCACAGCTGGACAC